>JAINUT010000286.1:0-83458 GCA_020205555.1 Panax stipuleanatus | reverse complement strand
ATCGCGTTCAAAACCATGCATAGATTTCACACAAGTCCTCATTTAGGGAGACCTTCTTATTTTTTTCATTGGTTCCCTTAAATTATCAAAGAAAGAGGTGATTAGGAGTCTTATTACTTCGTTCTAATTTGATTAGCTTCAAAAGGAACAATCCCATAACTATTGTGTTAAAAACGAGCGTGCATCTCACACAAGTCTTGATTAAACGAGACCTTCTTATTGTTTCAATCGTTCTCTCAAATTTTCACAGAAAGAGGTGATTATGAGTCCTATGACTTAGTTCTAGTTTGATTAGCATCAAAAGGAGCAATCTATCCTTTCACTAGTGCCTTCAAAACAATCTGTACATCTCACACAAGTCATCATTTTGGGAGACCTTCTTATTGTTTCATTAGTTCTCTCAAATTGTCAAAATATAGGTGATTATGAGTCCTATTACTTCGTTCTAGTTGAAATTAGCATCAAAAGAAGCAATCCCATCACTATCGCGTCCAAAACAATGCGTAGATCTGACACAAATCTTCATTTAGTGAGAACTTCATATTGTTTCGTTGGTGTTTCAAATTTATAAAGAAAGAGGTGATTAGAAGTCGTACTACTTGTTTTACTTTAATTAGCATCAAAAGGAGAAACCCATGACTATCGCGTTCAAAACCATGCATAGATTTCACACAAGTCTTCATTTACCTTCTTATTTTTTCATTGGTTCCCTTAAATTATCAAAGATAGAGGTGATTAGGAGTCTTTTACTTCGTTCTAATTTGATTAGCTTCAAAAGGACAATCCCATAACTATTGCGTTAAAAACGAGCGTGCATCACACACAAGTCTTGATTAAACGAGACCTTCTTATTGTTTCAATCGTTCTCTCAAATTTTCAAAAAAAGAGGTGATTATGAGTCCTATGACCTAGTTCTAGTTTGATTAGCATCAAAAGGAGCAATCTATCCTATCACTAGTGCCTTCAAAACATCTGTACATCTCACACAAGTCATCATTTTGGGAGACCTTCTTATTGTTTCATTAGTTCTCTCAAATTGTCAAAATATAGGTGATTATGAGTCCTATTACTTCGTTCTAGTTGAAATTAGCATCAAAAGAAGCAATCCATCACAATCGCGTCCAAGACAATGCGTAGATATGACACAAATCTTCATTTAGTGAGAACTTCATACTGTTTCGTTGGTTGTTTCAAATTTATAAAGAAAGAGGTGATTAGAAGTCGTATTACTTTGTTCTACTTTAATTAGCATCAAAAGGAGAAACCCATGACTATCGCATTCAAACCATGCATAGATTGCACACAAGTCTTCATTTAGGGAGACCTTCTTATTTTTTTCATTGGTTCCCTTAAATTATCAAAGATAGAGGTGATTAGGAGTCTTATTACTTCGTTCTAATTTGATTAGCTTCAAAAGGAACAATCCCATAACTATTGCGTTAAAAACGAGCGTGCATCCCACACAAGTCTTGATTAAACGAGACCTTCTTATTGTTTAAATCGTTCTCTCAAATTTTCAAAGAAAGAGGTGATTATGAGTCCTATGACTTCGTTCGAGTGTTATTAGCATCAAAAGGAGCAATCTTATCACTAGTGCCTTCAAAACGATCTGTACATCTCACACAAGTCATCATTCAGGGAGACCTTCTTATTGTTTCATTAGTTCTCTCAAATTGTCAAAATATTGTTGATTATGAGTCCTATTACTTCGTTCTAGTTGAAATTAGCATCAAAAGAAGCAATCCCATCACTATCGCGTCCAAAACAATGCGTAGATCTGACACAAATCTTCATTTAGTGAGAACTTCATATTTGTTTCGTTGGTTGTTTTAAATTTATAAAGAAAGAGTTGATTAGAAGTCGTATTACTTTGTTCTACTTTAATTAGCATCAAAAGGAGAAACTCATGACTATCGCGTTCAAAACCATGCATACATTTCACACAAGTCTTCATTTAGGGAGACCTTCTTATTTTTTTCATTGGTTCACTAAAATTATCAAAGAAAGAGGTGATTAGGAGTCTTATTACTTCATTCTAAGTTGATTAGCTTCAAAAGGAGCAATCCCATAACTATTGTGTTAAAACGAGCGTACATCTCACACAAGTCTTAATTAAGGGAGACCTTCTTATTGTTTCAATCGTTCTCTCAAATTTTCAAAGAAAGAGGTGATTATAAGTCTTATGACTTCGTTCTAGTGTTAGTAGCATCAAAAGGAGCAATCCTATCACTAGTGCCTTCAAAACGATCTGTACATCTCACACAAGTCATCATTTTGGGAGACCTTCTTATTGTTTCATTAGTTCTCTCAAATTGTCAAAATATAGGTGATTATGAGTCCTATTACTTCGTTCTAGTTGAAATTAGCATCAAAAGGAGCAATCCCATCACTATCGCGTCCAAAATAATGCGTAGATCTCACACAAATCTTCATTTAGGGAGACCTTCATATTGTTTCATTGATTGTTTTAAATTTACAAAGAAAGAGGTGATTAAGATTTGTATTCCTTCGTTCTAGTTTGATTAGCGTCAAAAGGGGAAACCCATGACTATCGCGTTAAAAATCATGCGTACGTCTCACACAAGACTTCATTTAGGGAGACCTTCTTATTGTTTTCTTGGTTCCCTAAAATTGTCAAAGAAAGAGGTTATTAGGAGTCCTATTACGTCGTTCTAATTTGATTAGCTTCAAATAGAGCAATCCCATAACTATCGCATTAAAAACGATGCGTACATCTCACACAAGTCTTGATTTTTGGAGACTTTCTTAGTGTTTCATTGGTTCTCGCAAATTATCAAAGAAAGAGGTGATTATGAGTCCTATGACTACGTTCTAGTTTGATTAGTATCAAAATAAGCAATCCTATCACTAATGCCTTCAAAACGATCAGTACATCTCACACAAGTCATTATTTTGGGATACCTTCTTATTTATTCATTAGTTATCTCAAATTGTCAAAATATAGGTAATTATGAGTCCTATTACTTTGTTCTAGTTGAAATTAGCATCAAAAGAAGCAATCACATCACTATCGCGTCCAAAACAATGCGTAGATCTGACACAAATCTTCATTTAGTGAGAACTTCATAATGTTTCGTTGGTTGTTTCAAATTTATAAAGAAAGAGGTGATTAGAAGTCGTATTACTTTGTTCTACTTTAATTAGCATCAAAAGGAGAAACACATGACTATCGCGTTCAAAACAATGCATAGATTTCACACAAGTCTTCATTTAGGGAGACCTTCTTATTTTTTTCATTGGTTTCCTTAAATTATCAAAGAAAGAGGTGATTAGGAGTCTTATTACTTCGTTCTAATTTGATTAGCTTCAAAAGGAACTATCCCATAACTATTGCGTTAAAAACGAGCGTGCATCTCACACAAGTCTTGATTAAACGAGACCTTCTTATGGTTTCAATCGTTCTCTCAAATTTTCAAAGAAAGAGGTGATTATGAGTTCTATGACTTCGTTCTAGTGTTATTAGCATCAAAAAGAGCAATCCTATCACTAGTTCCTTCAAAACGATCTGTACATCTCACACAAGTCATCATTTTGGGAGACCTTCTTATTATTTCATTAGTTCTCTCAAATTGTCAAAATATAGGTGATTATGAGTGCTATTACTTCGTTCTAGTTGAAATTAGCATCAAAAGAAGCAATCCCATCACTATCGCGTCCAAAACAATGCGTAGATCTGACACAAATCTTCATTTAGTGATAACTTCATATTTGTTTCGTTGGTTGTTTCAAATTAATAAAGAAAGAGTTGACTAGAAGTCGTATTACTTTGTTCTACTTTAATTAGCATCAAAAGGAGAAACTTATGACTATCGCGTTCAAAACCATGCATACATTTCACACAAGTCTTCATTTAGGGAGACCTTCTTATTTTTTTCATTGGTTCACTAAAATTATCAAAGAAAGAGGTGATTAGGAGTCTTATTACTTCGTTCTAATTTGATTAGCTTCAAAAGGAGCAATCCCATAACTATTGTGTTAAAAACGAGCGTACATCTCACACAAGTCTTGATTAAGGGAGACCTTCTTATTGTTGCAATCGTTCTTTCAAAGTTTCAAAGAAAGAGGTGATTATGAGTCCTATGACTTTGTTCTAGTGTTATTAGCATCAAAAGGAGCAATCCTATCACTAGTGCCTTCAAAACGATCTGTACATCTCACACAAGTCATAATTCAGGGAGACCTTCTATTTGTTTTATTAGTTCTCTCAAATTATCAAAATATAGGTGATTATGAGTCCTATTACTTCGTTCTAGTTGAAATTAGCATCAAAAGGAGCAATCCCATCACTATCGCGTCCAAAATAATGCGTAGATCTCACACAAATCTTCATTTAGGGAGACCTTCATATTGTTTCATTGATTGTTTTAAATTTACAAAGAAAGAGGTGATTAAGATTTGTATTCCTTCGTTCTAGTTTGATTAGCGTCAAAAGGGGAAACCCATGACTATCGCGTTAAAAACCATGCGTACGTCTCACACAAGACTTCATTTAGGGAGACCTTCTTATTGTTTTCTTGGTTCACTAAAATTGTCAAAGAAAGAGGTTATTAGGAGTCCTATTACGTCGTTCTAATTTGATTAGCTTCAAATAGAGCAATCCCATAACTATCGCATTAAAAACGATGCGTACATCTCACACAAGTCTTGATTTTTGGAGACTTTCTTAGTGTTTCATTGGTTCTCGCAAATTATCAAAGAAAGAGGTGATTATGAGTCCTATGACTACGTTCTAGTTTGATTAGTATCAAAATAAGCAATCCTATCACTAATGCATTCAAAACGATCAGTACATCTCACACAAGTCATTATTTTGGGAGACCTTCTTATTTATTCATTAGTTATCTCAAATTGTCAAAATATAGGTAATTATGAGTCCTATTACTTCGTTCTAGTTGAATTAGCATCAAAAGAAGCAATCACATCACTATCGCGTCCAAAACAATGCGTAGATCTGACACAAATCTTCATTTAGTGAGAACTTCATAATGTTTCGTTGGTTGTTTCAAATTTATAAAGAAAGAGGTGATTAGAAATCGTATTACTTTGTTCTACTTTAATTAGCATCAAAAGGAGAAACATATGACTATCGCGTTCAAAACAATGTATAGATTTCACACAAGTCTTCATTTAGGGAGACCTTATTTTTTTTTCATTGGTTCCCTTAAATTATCAAAGATAGAGGTGATTAGGAGTTTTATTACTTCGTTCTAATTTGATTAGCTTCAAAAGGAACAATCCCATAACTATTGCGTTAAAAACGAGCGTGCATCTCACACAAGTCTTGATTAAACGAGACCTTCTTATTGTTTCAATCGTTCTCGTCAAATTTTCAAAGAAAGAGGTGATTATGAGTTCTATGACTTCGTTTAGTGTTATTTGCATCAAAAAGAGCAATCCTATCACTAGTGCCTTCAAAACGATCTGTACATCTCACACAAGTCATCATTTTGGGAGACCTTCTTATTGTTTCATTAGTTCTCTCAAATTGTCAAAATATAGTTGATTATGAGTCCTATTACTTCGTTCTAGTTGAAATAAGCATCAAAAGAAGCAATCCCATCACTATCGCGTCCAAAACAATGCGTAGATCTGACACAAATCTTCATTTAGTGAGAACTTCATATTGTTTCGTTGGTTGTTTCAAATTTATAAAGAAAGAGGTGATTAGAAGTCGTATTACTTTGTTCTACTTTAATTAGCATCAAAAGGAGAAACTCATGACTATCGCGTTCAAAACCATGCATACATTTCACACAAGTTTTCATTTAGGGAGACCTTCTTATTTTTTTCATTGGTTCACTAAAATTATCAAAGAAAGAGGTGATTAGGAGTCTTATTACTTCGTTCTAATTTGATTAGCTTCAAAAGGAACAATCCCATAACTATTGCGTTAAAAACGAGCGTGCATCTCACACAAGTCTTGATTAAGGGAGACCTTCTTATTGTTTCAATCGTTCTCTCAAATTTTCAAAGAAAGAGGTGATTATGAGTCCTATGACTTCGTTCTAGTGTTATTAGCATCAAAAAGAGCAATCCTATCACTAGTGCCTTCAAAACGATCTGTACATCTCACACAAGTCATCATTTGGGAGACCTTCTTATTGTTTCATTAGTTCTCTCAAATTGTCAAAATATAGGTGATTATGAGTCCTATTACTTTGTTCTAGTTGAAATTAGCATCAAAAGAAGCAATCCCATCACTATCGCGTCCAAAACATGCGTAGATCTGACACAAATCTTCATTTAGTGAGAACTTCATATTGTTTCGTTGGTTGTTTCAAATTTATAAAGAAAGAGGTGATTAGAAGTCGTATTACTTTGTTCTACTTTAATTAGCAATTCCATAACTATTGTGTTAAAAACGAGCGTACATCTCACACAAGTCTTGATTAAGGGAGACCTTCTTATTGTTTCAATCGTTCTCTCAAATTTTCAAAGAAAGAGGTGATTATGAGTCCTATGACTTCGTTCTAGTGTTATTAGCATTAAAAGGAGCAATCCTATCGCTAGTGCATTCAAAACGATCTGTACATCTCACACAAGTCATCATTCAGGGAGACCTTCTTATTCTTTCATTAGTTCTCTCAAATTGTCAAAATATAGGTGATTATGAGTCCTATTACTTCGTTCTAGTTGAAATTAGCATCAAAACGAGCAATCCCATCACTATCGCGTCCAAAACGATGCGTAGATCTCACACAAATCTTCATTTAGGGAGACCTTCATATTGTTTCATTGATTGTTTTAAATTTACAAAGAAAGAGGTGATTAAGATTTGTATTCCTTCGTTCTAGTTTGATTAGCGTCAAAAGGGGAAACCCATGACTATCGCGTTAAAAACCATGCGTACATCTCACACAAGACTTCATTTAGGGAGACCTTCTTATTGTTTTCTTGGTTCCCTAAAATTGTCAAAGAAAGAGATGATTAGGAGTCCTATTACGTCGTTCTAATTTGATTAGCTTCAAATAGAGCAATCCCATAACTATCGCATTAAAAAACGATGCGTACATCTCACACAAGTCTTGATTTGAGGAGACTTTCTTAGTGTTTCATTGGTTCTCGCAAATTATCAAAGAAAGAGGTGATTATGAGTCCTATGACTACGTTCTAGTTTGATTAGTATCAAAATGAGCAATCCTATCACTAATGCCTTCAAAACGATCTGTACATCTCACACAAGTCATCATTTTGGGAGACCTTCTTATTGTTTCATTAGTTCTCTCAAATTGTCAAAATATAGGTGATTATGAGTCCTATTACTTCGTTCTAGTTGAAATTAGCATCAAAAGGAGCAATCCCATCACTATCGCGTCCAAAACGATGCGTAGATCTCACACAAATCTTCATTTAGGGAGAACCTTCATATTGTTTCAGTTGATTGTTTAAATTTACAAAGAAAGAGGTGATTAGAATTTCGTATTCCTTGTTCTAGCTTTGAATTAGCATCAAAAGGAGAAACTCATGACTATCGCGTTCAAAACCATGCATACATTTCACACAAGTCTTCATTTAGGGAGACCTTCTTATTTTTTCATTGGTTCACTAAAATTATCAAAGAAGAGGTGATTAGGAGTCTTATTACTTCGTTCTAATTTGATTAGCTTCAAAAGGAGCAATCCCATAACTATTGCGTTAAAAACGAGCGTACATCTCACACAAGTCTTGATTAAGGGAGACCTTCTTATTGTTTCAATCGTTCTCTCAAATTTCAAAGAAAGAGGTGATTATGAGTCCTATGACTTCGTTCTAGTGTTATTAGCATCAAAAGGAGCAATCCTATCACTAGTGCCTTCAAAACGATCTGTACATCTCACACAAGTCATCATTTTGGGAGACCTTCTTATTGTTTCATTAGTTCTCTCAAATTGTCAAAATATAGGTGATTATGAGTCCTATTACTTCGTTCTAGTTGAAATTAGCATCAAAAGAAGCAATCCCATCACTATCGCGTCCAAAACAATGCGTAGATCTGACACAAATCTTCATTTAGTGAGAACTTCATATGTTTCATTGGTTGTTTCTAAATTTATAAAGAAAGAGGTGATTAGAAGTTGTATTACTTTGTTCTACTTTAATTAGCATCAAAAGGAGAAACCCATGACTATCGCGTTCAAAACCATGCATACATCTCACACAAGTCTTCATTTAGGGAGACCTTCTTATTTTTTCATTGGTTCTCTAAAATTATCAAAGAAAGAGGTGATTAGGAGTCTTATTACTTAGTTCTAATTTGATTAGCTTCAAAAGAGCAATCCCATAACTATTGCGTTAAAAACGATGCGTACATCTCACACAAGTCTTGATTAGGGAGACCTTCTTATTGTTTCAATCGTTCTCTCATATTTTCAAAGAAAGAGGTGATTATGAGTCCTATGACTTCGTTCTAGTGTTATTAGCATCAAAAGAGCAATCCTATCACTAGTGCCTTCAAAACGATCTGTACATCTCACACAATGTCATCATTTTGGGAGACCTTATTATTATTTCATTAGTTCTCTCAAATTGTCAAAATATAGGTGATTATGAGATCTATTACTTCGTTCTAGTTGAAATTAGCATCAAAAGAAGCAATCCCATCACTATCGCGTCCAAAATAATGCGTAGATCTGACACAAATCTTCATTTAGTGAGAACTTCATATTGTTTCGTTGGTTGTTTCAAATTTATAAAGAAAGTGGTGATTAGAAGTCGTATTACTTTGTTCTACTTTAATTAGCATCAAAAGGAGAAACACATGACTATCGCGTTCAAAACCATGCATAGATTTCTCACAAGTCTTCATTTAGGTAGACCTTCTTATTTTTTTCATTGGTTCCCTTAAATTATCAAAGAAAGAGGTGATTAGGAGTCTTATTACTTCGTTCTAATTTGATTAGCTTCAAAAGGAACAATCCCATAACTATTGCTTTAAAAACGTGAGTGCATCTCACACAAGTCTTGATTAAACGAGACCTTCTTATTGTTTCAATCGTTCTCTCAAATTTTCAAAGAAAGAGGTGATTATGAGTCCTATGACTTCGTTCTAGTGTTATTAGCATCAAAAAGAGCAATCCTATCACTAGTGCCTTCAAAACGATCTGTACATCTCACACAAGTCATCATTCAGGGAGACCTTCTTATTGTTTCATTAGTTCTCTCAAATTGTCAAAATATAGGTGATTATGAGTCCTATTACTTCGTTCTAGTTGAAATTAGCATCAAAAGGAGCAATCCCATCACTATCGCGTCCAAAACGATGCGTAGATCTCACACAAATCTTCATTTAGGGAGACCTTCATATTGTTTCGTTGATTGTTTTAAATTTACAAAGAAAGAGGTGATTAAGATTTGTATTCCTTCGTTCTAGTTTGATTAGCGTCAAAAGGGGAAACCATGACTATCGCGTTCAAAACCATGCATACATTTCACACAAGTCTTCATTTAGGGAGACCTTCTTATTTTTTTCATTGGTTCACTAAAATTATCAAAGAAAGAGGTGATTAGGAGTCTTATTACTTCGTTCTAATTTGATTAGCTTCAAAAGGAGCAATCCCATAACTATTGTGTTAAAAACGAGCGTACATCTCACACAAGTCTTGATTAAGGGAGACCTTCTTATTGTTTCAATCGTTCTCTCAAATTTTCAAAGAAAGAGGTGATTATGAGTCCTATGACTTCGTTCTAGTGTTATTAGCATCAAAAAGAGCAATCCTATCACTAGTGCCTTCAAAACGATCTGTACATCTCACACAAGTCATCATTTTGGGAGACCTTCTTATTGTTTCATTAGTTCTCTCAAATTGTCAAAATATAGGTGATTATGAGTCCTATTACTTCGTTCTAGTTGAAATTAGCATCAAAAGAAGCAATCCCATCACTATCGCGTCCAAAACAATGCGTAGATCTGACACAAATCTTCATTTAGTGAGAACTTCATATTGTTTCGTTGGTTGTTTCAAATTTATAAAGAAAGAGGTGATTAGAAGTCGTATTACTTTGTTCTACTTTAATTAGCATCAAAAGGAGAAACTCATGACTATCGCGTTCAAAACCATGTATACATTTCACACAAGTCTTCAATTAGGGAGACCTTCTTATTTTTTTCATTGGTTCACTAAAATTATCAAAGAAAGAGGTGATTAGGAGTCTTATTACTTCGTTCTAATTTGATTAGCTTCAAAAGGAGCAATCCCATAACTATTGTGTTAAAAACAAGCGTACATCTCACACAAGTCTTGATTAAGGAAGTCCTTCTTATTGTTTCAATCGTTCTCTCAAATTTTCAAAGAAAGAGGTGATTATGAGTCCTATGACTTCGTTCTAGTGTTATTAGCATTAAAAGGAGCAATCCTATCACTAGTGCCTTCAAAACGATCTGTACATCTCACACAAGTCATCATTCAGGGAGACCTTCTTATTGTTTCATTAGTTCTCTCAAATTGTCAAAATATAGGTGATTATGAGTCCTATTACTTCGTTCTAGTTGAAATTAGCATCAAAAGAAGCAATCCCATCACTATCGCGTCCAAAACAATGCGTAGATCTGACACAAATCTTCATTTAGTGAGAACTTCATATTGTTTCGTTGGTTGTTTCAAATTTATAAAGAAAGAGGTGATTAAGATTTGTATTCCTTCGTTCTAGTTTGATTAGCGTCAAAAGGGGAAACCTATGACTATCGCGTTCAAAACCATGCATACATTTCACACAAGTCTTCATTTAGGGAGACCTTCTTATTTTTTTCATTGGTTCACTAAAATTATCAAAGAAAGAGGTGATTAGGAGTCTTATTACTTCGTTCTAATTTGATTAGCTTCAAAAGGAGCAATCCCATAACTATTGTGTTAAAAACGAGCGTACATCTCACACAAGTCTTGATTAAGGGAGACCTTCTTATTGTTTCAATCGTTCTCTCAAATTTTCAAAGAAAGAGGTGATTATGAGTCCTATGACTTCGTTCTAGTGTTATTAGCATCAAAAAGAGCAATCCTATCACTAGTGCCTTCAAAACGATCTGTACATCTCACACAAGTCATCATTTTGGGAGACCTTCGTATTGTTTCATTAGTTCTCTCAAATTGTCAAAATATAGGTGATTATGAGTCCTATTACTTCGTTCTAGTTGAAATTAGCATCAAAAGAAGCAATCCCATCACTATCGCGTCCAAAACGATGCGTAGATCTCACACAAATCTTCATTTAGGGAGACCTTCATATTGTTTCATTGATTGTTTTAAATTTACAAAGAAAGAGGTGATTAAGATTTGTATTCCTTCGTTCTAGTTTGAATAGCGTCAAAAGGGGAAACCCATGACTATCGCGTTCAAAACCATGCGTACATCTCACACAAGACTTCATTTAGGGAGACCTTCTTATTGTTTTATTGGTTCCCTAAAATTGTCAAAGAAAGAGGTGATTAGGAGTCCTATTACGTCGTTCTAATTTGATTAGCTTCAAATAGAGCAATCCCATAACTATTGTGTTAAAAACGATGCGTACATCTCACACAAGTCTTGATTAAGGGAGACCTTCTTATTGTTTCAATCGTTCTCTCAAATTTTCAAAGAAAGAGGTGATTATGAGTCCTATGACTTCGTTCTAGTGTTTTTAGCATCAAAAAGAGCAATCCTATCACTAGTGCCTTCAAAACGATCTGTACATCTCACACAAGTCATCATTTTGGGAGACCTTCTTATTGTTTCATTAGTTCTCTCAAATTGTCAAAATATAGGTGATTATGAGTCCTATTACTTCGTTCTAGTTGAAATTAGCATCAAAAGAAGCAATCCCATCACTATCGCGTCCAAAACAATGTGTAGATCTGACACAAATCTTCATTTAGTGAGAACTTCATATTGTTTCGTTGGTTGTTTCAAATTTATAAAGAAAGAGGTGATTAGAAGTCCTATTACTTTGTTCTACTTTAATTAGCATCAAAAGGAGAAACTCATGACTATCGCGTTCAAAACCATGCATACATTTCACACAAGTCTTCATTTAGGGAGACCTTCTTATTGTTTCAATCGTTCTCTCAAATTTTCAAAGAAAGAGGTGATTATGAGTCCTATGACTTCGTTCTAGTGTTATTAGCATTAAAAGGAGCAATCCTATCACTAGTGCCTTCAAAACGATCTGTACATCTCACACAAGTCATCATTCAGGGAGACCTTCTTATTGTTTCATTAGTTCTCTCAAATTGTCAAAATATAGGTGATTATGAGTCCAATTACTTCGTTCTAGTTGAAATTAGCATCAAAAGAAGCAATCCCATCACTATCGCGTCCAAAACGATGCGTAGATCTCACACAAATCTTCATTTAGGGAGAACTTCATATTATTTCATTGGTTGTTTCAAATTTACAAAGAAAGAGGTGATTAGAAGTCCTATTACTTTGTTCTACTTTGATTAGCGTCAAAAGGGGAAACCCATGACTATCGCGTTCAAAACCATGCATACATTTGACACAAGTCTTCATTTAGGGAGACCTTCTTATTTTTTTCATTGGTTCACTAAAATTATCAAAGAAAGAGGTGATTAGGAGTCTTATTACTTCGTTCTAATTTGATTAGCTTCAAAAGGAGCAATCCCATAACTATTGTGTTAAAAACGAGCGTACATCTCACACAAGTCTTGATTAAGGGAGACCTTCTTATTGTTTCAATCGTTCTCTCAAATTTTCAAAGAAAGAGGTGATTATGAGTCCTATGACTTCGTTCTAGTGTTATTAGCATCAAAAAGAGCAATCCTATCACTAGTGCCTTCAAAACGATCTGTACATCTCACACAAGTCATCATTTTGGGAGACCTTCTTATTGTTTCATTAGTTCTCTCAAATTGTCAAAATATAGGTGATTATGAGTCCTATTACTTCGTTCTAGTTGAAATTAGCATCAAAAGAAGCAATCCCATCACTATCGCGTCCAAAACAATGCGTAGATCTGACACAAATCTTCATTTAGTGAGAACTTCATATTGTTTCGTTGGTTGTTTCAAATTTATAAAGAAAGAGGTGATTAAGATTTGTATTCCTTCGTTCTAGTTTGATTAGCGTCAAAAGGGGAAACCCATGACTATCGCGTTCAAAACCATGCATACATTTCACACAAGTCTTCATTTAGGGAGACCTTCTTATCTTTTTCATTGGTTCACTAAAATTATCAAAGAAAGAGGTGATTAGGAGTCTTATTACTTCGTTCTAATTTGATTAGCTTCAAAAGGAACAATCCCATAACTATTGCTGTTAAAAACGAGCGTACATCTCACACAAGTCTTGATTAAGGGAGACCTTCTTATTGTTTCAATCGTTCTCTCAAATTTTCAAAGAAAGAGGTGATTATGAGTCCTATGACTTCGTTCTAGTGTTATTAGCATCAAAAGGAGCAATCCTATCACTAGTGCCTTCAAAACGATCTGTACATCTCACACAAGTCATCATTCAGGGAGACCTTCTTATTGTTTCATTAGTTCTCTCAAATTGTCAAAATATAGGTGATTATGAGTCCTATTACTTCGTTCTAGTTGAAATTAGCATCAAAAGAAGCAATCCCATCACTATCGCGTCCAAAACGATGCGTAGATCTCACACAAATCTTCATTTAGGGAGACCTTCATATTGTTTCATTGATTGTTTTAAATTTACAAAGAAAGAGGTGATTAATATTTGTATTCCTTCGTTCTAGTTTGATTAGCGTCAAAAGGGGAAACCCATGACTATCGCGTTCAAAACCATGCGTACATCTCACATAAGTCTTCATTTAGGGAGACCTTCTTATTTTTTTCCTTGGTTCACTAAAATTATCAAAGAAAGAGGTGATTAGGAGTCTTATTACTTCGTTCTAATTTGATTAGCTTCAAATAGAGCAATCCCATAACTATTGTGTTAAAAACGAGCGTACATCTCACACAAGTCTTGATTAAGGGAGACCTTCTTATTGTTTCAATCGTTCTCTCAAATTTTCAAAGAAAGAGGTGATTATGAGTCCTATGACTTCGTTCTAGTGTTATTAGCATTAAAAGGAGCAATCCTATCACTAGTGCCTTCAAAACGATCTGTACATCTCACACAAGTCATCATTCAGGGAGACCTTCTTATTGTTTCATTAGTTCTCTCAAATTGTCAAAATATAGGTGATTATGAGTCCTATTACTTCGTTCTAGTTGAAATTAGCATCAAAAGAAGCAATCCCATCACTATCGCGTCCAAAACGATGCGTAGATCTCACACAAATCTTCATTTAGGGAGACCTTCATATTGTTTCATTGATTGTTTTAAATTTACAAAGAAAGAGGTGATTAAGATTTGTATTCCTTCGTTCTAGTTTGATTAGCGTCAAAAGGGGAAACCCATGACTATCGCGTTCAAAACCATGCATACATTTCACACAAGTCTTCATTTAGGGAGACCTTCTTATTTTTTTCATTGGTTCACTAAAATTATCAAAGAAAGAGGTGATTAGGAGTCTTATTACTTCGTTCTAATTTGATTAGCTTCAAAAGGAGCAATCCCATAACTATTGTGTTAAAAACGAGCGTACATCTCACACAAGTCTTGATTAAGGGAGACCTTCTTATTGTTTCAATCGTTCTCTCAAATTTTCAAAGAAAGAGGTGATTATGAGTCCTATGACTTCGTTCTAGTGTTATTAGCATCAAAAGAGCAATCCTATCACTAGTGCCTTCAAAACGATCTGTACATCTCACACAAGTCATCATTTGGGAGACCTTCTTATTGTTTCATTAGTTCTCTCAAATTGTCAAAATATAGGTGATTATGAGTCCTATTACTTCGTTCTAGTTGAAATTAGCATCAAAAGAAGCAATCCCATCACTATCGCGTCCAAAACAATGCGTAGATCTGACACAAATCTTCATTTAGTGAGAACTTCATATTGTTTCGTTGGTTGTTTCAAATTTATAAAGAAAGAGGTGATTAGAAGTCGTATTACTTTGTTCTACTTTAATTAGCATCAAAAGGAGAAACTCATGACTATCGCGTTCAAAACCATGCATACATTTCACACAAGTCTTCATTTAGGGAGACCTTCTTATTTTTTTCATTGGTTCACTAAAATTATCAAAGAAAGAGGTGATTAGGAGTCTTATTACTTCGTTCTAATTTGATTAGCTTCAAAAGGAACAATCCCATAACTATTGCGTTAAAAACGAGCGTGCATCTCACACAAGTCTTGATTAAGGGAGACCTTCTTATTGTTTCAATCGTTCTCTCAAATTTTCAAAGAAAGAGGTGATTATGAGTCCTATGACTTCGTTCTAGTGTTATTAGCATTAAAAGGAGCAATCCTATCACTAGTGCCTTCAAAACGATCTGTACATCTCACACAATTCATCATTCAGGGAGACCTTCTTATTGTTTCATTAGTTCTCTCAAATTGTCAAAATATAGGTGATTATGAGTCCTATTACTTCGTTCTAGTTGAAATTAGCATCAAAAGGAGCAATCCCATCACTATCGCGTCCAAAACGATGCGTAGATCTCACACAAATCTTCATTTAGGGAGACCTTCATATTGTTTCATTGATTGTTTTAAATTTACAAAGAAAGAGGTGATTAAGATTTGTATTCCTTCGTTCTAGTTTGAATAGCGTCAAAAGGGGAAACCCATGACTATCGCGTTCAAAACCATGCGTACATCTCACACAAGACTTCATTTAGGGAGACCTTCTTATTGTTTTATTGGTTCCCTAAAATTGTCAAAGAAAGAGGTGATTAGGAGTCCTATTACGTCGTTCTAATTTGATTAGCTTCAAAAGGAGCAATCCCATAACTATTGTGTTAAAAACGATGCGTACATCTCACACAAGTCTTGATTAAGGGAGACCTTCTTATTGTTTCAATCGTTCTCTCAAATTTTCAAAGAAAGAGGTGATTATGAGTCCTATGACTTCGTTCTAGTGTTATTAGCATCAAAAAGAGCAATCCTATCACTAGTGCCTTCAAAACGATCTGTACATCTCACACAAGTCATCATTTTGGGAGACCTTCTTATTGTTTCATTAGTTCTCTCAAATTGTCAAAATATAGGTGATTATGAGTCCTATTACTTCGTTCTAGTTGAAATTAGCATCAAAAGAAGCAATCCCATCACTATCGCGTCCAAAACAATGCGTAGATCTGACACAAATCTTCATTTAGTGAGAACTTCATATTGTTTCGTTGGTTGTTTCAAATTTATAAAGAAAGAGGTGATTAGAAGTCGTATTACTTTGTTCTACCTTAATTAGCATCAAAAGGAGAAACTCATGACTATCGCGTTCAAAACCATGCATACATTTCACACAAGTCTTCATTTAGGGAGACCTTCTTATTTTTTTCATTGGTTCACTAAAATTATCAAAGAAAGAGGTGATTAGGAGTCTTATTACTTCGTTCTAATTTGATTAGCTTCAAAAGGAACAATCCCATAACTATTGCGTTAAAAACGAGTGTGCATCTCACACAAGTCTTGATTAAGGAGACCTTCTTATTGTTTCAATCGTTCTCTCAAATTTTCAAAGAAAGAGGTGATTATGAGTCCTATGACTTCGTTCTAGTGTTATTAGCATCAAAAAGAGCAATCCTATCACTAGTGCCTTCAAAACGATCTGTACATCTCACACAAGTCATCATTCAGGGAGACCTTCTTATTGTTTCATTAGTTCTCTCAAATTGTCAAAATATAGGTGATTATGAGTCCTATTACTTCGTTCTAGTTGAAATTAGCATCAAAAGGAGCAATCCCATCACTATCGCGTCCAAAACGATGCGTAGATCTCACACAAATCTTCATTTAGGGAGACCTTCATATTGTTTCATTGATTGTTTTAAATTTACAAAGAAAGAGGTGATTAAGATTTGTATTCCTTCGTTCTAGTTTGAATTAGCGTCAAAAGGGGAAACCCATGACTATCGCGTTCAAAACCATGCGTACATTTCACACAAGTACTTCATTTAGGGAGACCTTCTTATTGTTTTATTGGTTCCCTAAAATTAGTCAAAGAAAGAGGTGATTAGGAGTCCTATTACTTCGTTCTAATTTGATTAGCTTCAAATAGAGCAATCCCATAACTATTCGCATTAAAAACGATGCGTACATCTCACACAAGTCTTGATTAAGGGAGACCTTCTTATTGTTTCAATCGTTCTCTCAAATTTTCAAAGAAAGAGGTGATTATGAGTCCTATGACTTCGTTCTAGTGTTATTAGCATCAAAAAGAGCAATCCTATCACTAGTGCCTTCAAAACGATCTGTACATCTCACACAAGTCATCATTTTGGGAGACCTTCTTATTGTTTCATTAGTTCTCTCAAATTGTCAAAATATAGGTGATTATGAGTCCTATTACTTCGTTCTAGTTGAAATTAGCATCAAAAGAAGCAATCCCATCACTATCGCGTCCAAAACAATGCGTAGATCTGACACAAATCTTCATTTAGTGAGAACTTCATATTGTTTCGTTGGTTGTTTCAAATTTATAAAGAAAGAGGTGATTAGAAGTCGTATTACTTTGTTCTACTTTAATTAGCATCAAAAGGAGAAACTCATGACTATCGCGTTCAAAACCATGCATACATTTCACACAAGTCTTCATTTAGGGAGACCTTCTTATTTTTTTCATTGGTTCACTAAAATTATCAAAGAAAGAGGTGATTAGGAGTCTTATTACTTCGTTCTAATTTGATTAGCTTCAAAAGGAGCAATCCCATAACTATTGTGTTAAAAACGAGCGTACATCTCACACAAGTCTTGATTAAGGGAGACCTTCTTATTGTTTCAATCGTTCTCTCAAATTTTCAAAGAAAGAGGTGATTATGAGTCCTATGACTTCGTTCTAGTGTTATTAGCATCAAAAGGAGCAATCCTATCACTAGTGCCTTCAAAACGATCTGTACATCTCACACAAGTCATCATTTAGGGAGACCTTCTTATTGTTTCATTAGTTCTCTCAAATTGTCAAAATATAGGTGATTATGAGTCCTATTACTTCGTTCTAGTTGAAATTAGCATCAAAAGAAGCAATCCCATCACTATCGCGTCCAAAACGATGCGTAGATCTGACACAAATCTTCATTTAGTGAGACCTTCATATTGTTTCAGTTGATTGTTTCAAATTTACAAAGAAAGAGGTGATTAAGATTTGTATTCCTTCGTTCTAGTTTGATTAGCGTCAAAAGGGGAAACCCATGACTATCGCGTTCAAAACCATGCATACATTTCACACAAGTCTTCATTTAGGGAGACCTTCTTATTTTTTTCATTGGTTCACTAAAATTATCAAAGAAAGAGGTGATTAGGAGTCTTATTACTTCGTTCTAATTTGATTAGCTTCAAAAGGAGCAATCCCATAACTATTGTGTTAAAAACGAGCGTACATCTCACACAAGTCTTGATTAAGGGAGACCTTCTTATTGTTTCAATCGTTCTCTCAAATTTTCAAAGAAAGAGGTGATTATGAGTCCTATGACTTCGTTCTAGTGTTATTAGCATCAAAAGGAGCAATCCTATCACTAGTGCCTTCAAAACGATCTGTACATCTCACACAAGTCATCATTTTGGGAGACCTTCTTATTGTTTCATTAGTTCTCTCAAATTGTCAAAATATAGGTGATTATGAGTCCTATTACTTCGTTCTAGTTGAAATTAGCATCAAAAGAAGCAATCCCATCACTATCGCGTCCAAAACGATGCGTAGATCTGACACAAATCTTCATTTAGGGAGACCTTCATATTGTTTCATTGATTGTTTTAAATTTACAAAGAAAGAGGTGATTAAGATTTGTATTCCTTCGTTCTAGTTTGATTAGCGTCAAAAGGGGAAACCCATGACTATCGCGTTCAAAACCATGCATACATTTCACACAAGTCTTCATTTAGGGAGACCTTCTTATTTTTTTCATTGGTTCACTAAAATTATCAAAGAAAGAGGTGATTAGGAGTCTTATTACTTCGTTCTAATTTGATTAGCTTCAAAAGGAGCAATCCCATAACTATTGTGTTAAAAACGAGCGTACATCTCACACAAGTCTTGATTAAGGGAGACCTTCTTATTGTTTCAATCGTTCTCTCAAATTTTCAAAGAAAGAGGTGATTATGAGTCCTATGACTTCGTTCTAGTGTTATTAGCATCAAAAAGAGCAATCCTATCACTAGTGCCTTCAAAACGATCTGTACATCTCACACAAGTCATCATTTTGGGAGACCTTCTTATTGTTTCATTAGTTCTCTCAAATTGTCAAAATATAGGTGATTATGAGTCCTATTACTTCGTTCTAGTTGAAATTAGCATCAAAAGAAGCAATCCCATCACTATCGCGTCCAAAACAATGCGTAGATCTGACACAAATCTTCATTTAGTGAGAACTTCATATTGTTTCGTTGGTTGTTTCAAATTTATAAAGAAAGAGGTGATTAGAAGTCGTATTACTTTGTTCTACTTTAATTAGCATCAAAAGGAGAAACTCATGACTATCGCGTTCAAAACCATGCATACATTTCACACAAGTCTTCATTTAGGGAGACCTTCTTATTTTTTTCATTGGTTCACTAAAATTATCAAAGAAAGAGGTGATTAGGAGTCTTATTACTTCGTTCTAATTTGATTAGCTTCAAAAGGAACAATCCCATAACTATTGCGTTAAAAACGAGCGTGCATCTCACACAAGTCTTGATTAAGGGAGACCTTCTTATTGTTTCAATCGTTCTCTCAAATTTTCAAAGAAAGAGGTGATTATGAGTCCTATGACTTCGTTCTAGTGTTATTAGCATCAAAAGGAGCAATCCTATCACTAGTGCCTTCAAAACGATCTGTACATCTCACACAAGTCATCATTTTGGGAGACCTTCTTATTGTTTCATTAGTTCTCTCAAATTGTCAAAATATAGGTGATTATGAGTCCTATTACTTCGTTCTAGTTGAAATTAGCATCAAAAGAAGCAATCCCATCACTATCGCGTCCAAAACGATGCGTAGATCTGACACAAATCTTCATTTAGTGAGAACTTCATATTGTTTCGTTGATTGTTTTAAATTTACAAAGAAAGAGGTGATTAAGATTCGTATTCCTTCGTTCTAGTTTGAATTAGCGTCAAAAGGGGAAACCCATGACTATCGCGTTCAAAACCATGCATACATTTCACACAAGTCTTCATTTAGGGAGACCTTCTTATTTTTTTCATTGGTTCACTAAAATTATCAAAGAAAGAGGTGATTAGGAGTCTTATTACTTCGTTCTAATTTGATTAGCTTCAAAAGGAGCAATCCCATAACTATTGCGTTAAAAACGAGCGTACATCTCACACAAGTCTTGATTAAGGGAGACCTTCTTATTGTTTCAATCGTTCTCTCAAATTTTCAAAGAAAGAGGTGATTATGAGTCCTATGACTTCGTTCTAGTGTTATTAGCATCAAAAGAGCAATCCTATCACTAGTGCCTTCAAAACGATCTGTACATCTCACACAAGTCATCATTTTGGGAGACCTTCTTATTGTTTCATTAGTTCTCTCAAATTGTCAAAATATAGGTGATTATGAGTCCTATTACTTCGTTCTAGTTGAAATTAGCATCAAAAGAAGCAATCCCATCACTATCGCGTCCAAAACAATGCGTAGATCTGACACAAATCTTCATTTAGTGAGAACTTCATATTGTTTCGTTGGTTGTTTCAAATTTATAAAGAAAGAGGTGATTAGAAGTCGTATTACTTTGTTCTACTTTAATTAGCATCAAAAGGAGAAACTCATGACTATCGCGTTCAAAACCATGCATACATTTCACACAAGTCTTCATTTAGGGAGACCTTCTTATTTTTTTCATTGGTTCACTAAAATTATCAAAGAAAGAGGTGATTAGGAGTCTTATTACTTCGTTCTAATTTGATTAGCTTCAAAAGGAACAATCCCATAACTATTGCGTTAAAAACGAGCGTGCATCTCACACAAGTCTTGATTAAGGGAGACCTTCTTATTGTTTCAATCGTTCTCTCAAATTTTCAAAGAAAGAGGTGATTATGAGTCCTATGACTTCGTTCTAGTGTTATTAGCATCAAAAGGAGCAATCCTATCACTAGTGCCTTCAAAACGATCTGTACATCTCACACAAGTCATCATTTAGGGAGACCTTCTTATTGTTTCATTAGTTCTCTCAAATTGTCAAAATATAGGTGATTATGAGTCCTATTACTTCGTTCTAGTTGAAATTAGCATCAAAAGAAGCAATCCCATCACTATCGCGTCCAAAACGATGCGTAGATCTGACACAAATCTTCATTTAGTGAGAACTTCATATTGTTTCGTTGGTTGTTTCAAATTTACAAAGAAAGAGGTGATTAAGATTTGTATTCCTTCGTTCTAGTTTGATTAGCGTCAAAAGGGGAAACCCATGACTATCGCGTTCAAAACCATGCATACATTTCACACAAGTCTTCATTTAGGGAGACCTTCTTATTTTTTTCATTGGTTCACTAAAATTATCAAAGAAAGAGGTGATTAGGAGTCTTATTACTTCGTTCTAATTTGATTAGCTTCAAAAGGAGCAATCCCATAACTATTGTGTTAAAAACGAGCGTACATCTCACACAAGTCTTGATTAAGGGAGACCTTCTTATTGTTTCAATCGTTCTCTCAAATTTTCAAAGAAAGAGGTGATTATGAGTCCTATGACTTCGTTCTAGTGTTATTAGCATCAAAAAGAGCAATCCTATCACTAGTGCCTTCAAAACGATCTGTACATCTCACACAAGTCATCATTTTGGGAGACCTTCTTATTGTTTCATTAGTTCTCTCAAATTGTCAAAATATAGGTGATTATGAGTCCTATTACTTCGTTCTAGTTGAAATTAGCATCAAAAGAAGCAATCCCATCACTATCGCGTCCAAAACAATGCGTAGATCTGACACAAATCTTCATTTAGTGAGAACTTCATATTGTTTCGTTGGTTGTTTCAAATTTATAAAGAAAGAGGTGATTAGAAGTCGTATTACTTTGTTCTACTTTAATTAGCATCAAAAGGAGAAACTCATGACTATCGCGTTCAAAACCATGCATACATTTCACACAAGTCTTCATTTAGGGAGACCTTCTTATTTTTTTCATTGGTTCACTAAAATTATCAAAGAAAGAGGTGATTAGGAGTCTTATTACTTCGTTCTAATTTGATTAGCTTCAAAAGGAACAATCCCATAACTATTGCGTTAAAAACGAGCGTGCATCTCACACAAGTCTTGATTAAGGGAGACCTTCTTATTGTTTCAATCGTTCTCTCAAATTTTCAAAGAAAGAGGTGATTATGAGTCCTATGACTTCGTTCTAGTGTTATTAGCATCAAAAAGAGCAATCCTATCACTAGTGCCTTCAAAACGATCTGTACATCTCACACAAGTCATCATTTGGGAGACCTTCTTATTGTTTCATTAGTTCTCTCAAATTGTCAAAATATAGGTGATTATGAGTCCTATTACTTCGTTCTAGTTGAAATTAGCATCAAAAGAAGCAATCCCATCACTATCGCGTCCAAAACAATGCGTAGATCTGACACAAATCTTCATTTAGTGAGAACTTCATATTGTTTCGTTGGTTGTTTCAAATTTATAAAGAAAGAGGTGATTAAGATTCGTATTACTTCGTTCTAGCTTTGAATTAGCAGTCAAAAGGAGAAACCCATGACTATCGCGTTCAAAACCATGCATACATTTCACACAAGTCTTCATTTAGGGAGACCTTCTTATTTTTTCATTGGTTCACTAAAATTATCAAAGAAAGAGGTGATTAGGAGTCTTATTACTTCGTTCTAATTTGATTAGCTTCAAAAGGAGCAATCCCATAACTATTGCGTTAAAAACGAGCGTACATCTCACACAAGTCTTGATTAAGGGAGACCTTCTTATTGTTTCAATCGTTCTCTCAAATTTTCAAAGAAAGAGGTGATTATGAGTCCTATGACTTCGTTCTAGTGTTATTAGCATCAAAAGAGCAATCCTATCACTAGTGCCTTCAAAACGATCTGTACATCTCACACAAGTCATCATTTTGGGAGACCTTCTTATTGTTTCATTAGTTCTCTCAAATTGTCAAAATATAGGTGATTATGAGTCCTATTACTTCGTTCTAGTTGAAATTAGCATCAAAAGAAGCAATCCCATCACTATCGCGTCCAAAACAATGCGTAGATCTGACACAAATCTTCATTTAGTGAGAACTTCATATTGTTTCGTTGGTTGTTTCAAATTTATAAAGAAAGAGGTGATTAGAAGTCGTATTACTTTGTTCTACTTTAATTAGCATCAAAAGGAGAAACTCATGACTATCGCGTTCAAAACCATGCATACATTTCACACAAGTCTTCATTTAGGGAGACCTTCTTATTTTTTTCATTGGTTCACTAAAATTATCAAAGAAAGAGGTGATTAGGAGTCTTATTACTTCGTTCTAATTTGATTAGCTTCAAAAGGAGCAATCCCATAACTATTGCTGTTAAAAACGAGCGTACATCTCACACAAGTCTTGATTAAGGGAGACCTTCTTATTGTTTCAATCGTTCTCTCAAATTTTCAAAGAAAGAGGTGATTATGAGTCCTATGACTTCGTTCTAGTGTTATTAGCATCAAAAGGAGCAATCCTATCACTAGTGCCTTCAAAACGATCTGTACATCTCACACAAGTCATCATTTTGGGAGACCTTCTTATTGTTTCATTAGTTCTCTCAAATTGTCAAAATATAGGTGATTATGAGTCCTATTACTTCGTTCTAGTTGAAATTAGCATCAAAAGAAGCAATCCCATCACTATCGCGTCCAAAACAATGCGTAGATCTGACACAAATCTTCATTTAGTGAGAACTTCATATTGTTTCGTTGGTTGTTTCAAATTTATAAAGAAAGAGGTGATTAGAAGTCGTATTACTTTGTTCTACTTTAATTAGCATCAAAAGGAGAAACTCATGACTATCGCGTTCAAAACCATGCATACATTTCACACAAGTCTTCATTTAGGGAGACCTTCTTATTTTTTTCATTGGTTCACTAAAATTATCAAAGAAAGAGGTGATTAGGAGTCTTATTACTTCGTTCTAATTTGATTAGCTTCAAAAGGAGCAATCCCATAACTATTGTGTTAAAAACGAGCGTACATCTCACACAAGTCTTGATTAAGGGAGACCTTCTTATTGTTTCAATCGTTCTCTCAAATTTTCAAAGAAAGAGGTGATTATGAGTCCTATGACTTCGTTCTAGTGTTATTAGCATCAAAAGGAGCAATCCTATCACTAGTGCCTTCAAAACGATCTGTACATCTCACACAAGTCATCATTTAGGGAGACCTTCTTATTGTTTCATTAGTTCTCTCAAATTGTCAAAATATAGGTGATTATGAGTCCTATTACTTCGTTCTAGTTGAAATTAGCATCAAAAGAAGCAATCCCATCACTATCGCGTCCAAAACAATGCGTAGATCTGACACAAATCTTCATTTAGTGAGAACTTCATATTGTTTCGTTGGTTGTTTCAAATTTACAAAGAAAGAGGTGATTAAGATTTGTATTCCTTCGTTCTAGTTTGATTAGCGTCAAAAGGGGAAACCCATGACTATCGCGTTCAAAACCATGCATACATTTCACACAAGTCTTCATTTAGGGAGACCTTCTTATTTTTTTCATTGGTTCACTAAAATTATCAAAGAAAGAGGTGATTAGGAGTCTTATTACTTCGTTCTAATTTGATTAGCTTCAAAAGGAGCAATCCCATAACTATTGTGTTAAAAACGAGCGTACATCTCACACAAGTCTTGATTAAGGGAGACCTTCTTATTGTTTCAATCGTTCTCTCAAATTTTCAAAGAAAGAGGTGATTATGAGTCCTATGACTTCGTTCTAGTGTTATTAGCATCAAAAAGAGCAATCCTATCACTAGTGCCTTCAAAACGATCTGTACATCTCACACAAGTCATCATTTGGGAGACCTTCTTATTGTTTCATTAGTTCTCTCAAATTGTCAAAATATAGGTGATTATGAGTCCTATTACTTCGTTCTAGTTGAAATTAGCATCAAAAGAAGCAATCCCATCACTATCGCGTCCAAAACAATGCGTAGATCTGACACAAATCTTCATTTAGTGAGAACTTCATATTGTTTCGTTGGTTGTTTCAAATTTATAAAGAAAGAGGTGATTAGAAGTCGTATTACTTTGTTCTACTTTAATTAGCATCAAAAGGAGAAACTCATGACTATCGCGTTCAAAACCATGCATACATTTCACACAAGTCTTCATTTAGGGAGACCTTCTTATTTTTTTCATTGGTTCACTAAAATTATCAAAGAAAGAGGTGATTAGGAGTCTTATTACTTCGTTCTAATTTGATTAGCTTCAAAAGGAGCAATCCCATAACTATTGTGTTAAAAACGAGCGTACATCTCACACAAGTCTTGATTAAGGGAGACCTTCTTATTGTTTCAATCGTTCTCTCAAATTTTCAAAGAAAGAGGTGATTATGAGTCCTATGACTTCGTTCTAGTGTTATTAGCATCAAAAGGAGCAATCCTATCACTAGTGCCTTCAAAACGATCTGTACATCTCACACAAGTCATCATTTGGGAGACCTTCTTATTGTTTCATTAGTTCTCTCAAATTGTCAAAATATAGGTGATTATGAGTCCTATTACTTCGTTCTAGTTGAAATTAGCATCAAAAGAAGCAATCCCATCACTATCGCGTCCAAAACAATGCGTAGATCTGACACAAATCTTCATTTAGTGAGAACTTCATATTGTTTCGTTGGTTGTTTCAAATTTATAAAGAAAGAGGTGATTAGAAGTCGTATTACTTTGTTCTACTTTAATTAGCATCAAAAGGAGAAACTCATGACTATCGCGTTCAAAACCATGCATACATTTCACACAAGTCTTCATTTAGGGAGACCTTCTTATTTTTTTCATTGGTTCACTAAAATTATCAAAGAAAGAGGTGATTAGGAGTCTTATTACTTCGTTCTAATTTGATTAGCTTCAAAAGGAGCAATCCCATAACTATTGCGTTAAAAACGAGCGTACATCTCACACAAGTCTTGATTAAGGGAGACCTTCTTATTGTTTCAATCGTTCTCTCAAATTTTCAAAGAAAGAGGTGATTATGAGTCCTATGACTTCGTTCTAGTGTTATTAGCATCAAAAAGAGCAATCCTATCACTAGTGCCTTCAAAACGATCTGTACATCTCACACAAGTCATCATTTTGGGAGACCTTCTTATTGTTTCATTAGTTCTCTCAAATTGTCAAAATATAGGTGATTATGAGTCCTATTACTTCGTTCTAGTTGAAATTAGCATCAAAAGAAGCAATCCCATCACTATCGCGTCCAAAACAATGCGTAGATCTGACACAAATCTTCATTTAGTGAGAACTTCATATTGTTTCGTTGGTTGTTTCAAATTTATAAAGAAAGAGGTGATTAGAAGTCGTATTACTTTGTTCTACTTTAATTAGCATCAAAAGGAGAAACTCATGACTATCGCGTTCAAAACCATGCATACATTTCACACAAGTCTTCATTTAGGGAGACCTTCTTATTTTTTTCATTGGTTCACTAAAATTATCAAAGAAAGAGGTGATTAGGAGTCTTATTACTTCGTTCTAATTTGATTAGCTTCAAAAGGAACAATCCCATAACTATTGCGTTAAAAACGAGCGTGCATCTCACACAAGTCTTGATTAAGGGAGACCTTCTTATTGTTTCAATCGTTCTCTCAAATTTTCAAAGAAAGAGGTGATTATGAGTCCTATGACTTCGTTCTAGTGTTATTAGCATCAAAAAGAGCAATCCTATCACTAGTGCCTTCAAAACGATCTGTACATCTCACACAAGTCATCATTTTGGGAGACCTTCTTATTGTTTCATTAGTTCTCTCAAATTGTCAAAATATAGGTGATTATGAGTCCTATTACTTCGTTCTAGTTGAAATTAGCATCAAAAGAAGCAATCCCATCACTATCGCGTCCAAAACAATGCGTAGATCTGACACAAATCTTCATTTAGTGAGAACTTCATATTGTTTCGTTGGTTGTTTCAAATTTATAAAGAAAGAGGTGATTAGAAGTCGTATTACTTTGTTCTACTTTAATTAGCATCAAAAGGAGAAACTCATGACTATCGCGTTCAAAACCATGCATACATTTCACACAAGTCTTCATTTAGGGAGACCTTCTTATTTTTTTCATTGGTTCACTAAAATTATCAAAGAAAGAGGTGATTAGGAGTCTTATTACTTCGTTCTAATTTGATTAGCTTCAAAAGGAGCAATCCCATAACTATTGCGTTAAAAACGAGCGTACATCTCACACAAGTCTTGATTAAGGGAGACCTTCTTATTGTTTCAATCGTTCTCTCAAATTTTCAAAGAAAGAGGTGATTATGAGTCCTATGACTTCGTTCTAGTGTTATTAGCATCAAAAGAGCAATCCTATCACTAGTGCCTTCAAAACGATCTGTACATCTCACACAAGTCATCATTTTGGGAGACCTTCTTATTGTTTCATTAGTTCTCTCAAATTGTCAAAATATAGGTGATTATGAGTCCTATTACTTCGTTCTAGTTGAAATTAGCATCAAAAGAAGCAATCCCATCACTATCGCGTCCAAAACAATGCGTAGATCTGACACAAATCTTCATTTAGTGAGAACTTCATATTGTTTCGTTGGTTGTTTCAAATTTATAAAGAAAGAGGTGATTAGAAGTCGTATTACTTTGTTCTACTTTAATTAGCATCAAAAGGAGAAACTCATGACTATCGCGTTCAAAACCATGCATACATTTCACACAAGTCTTCATTTAGGGAGACCTTCTTATTTTTTTCATTGGTTCACTAAAATTATCAAAGAAAGAGGTGATTAGGAGTCTTATTACTTCGTTCTAATTTGATTAGCTTCAAAAGGAGCAATCCCATAACTATTGCTGTTAAAAACGAGCGTACATCTCACACAAGTCTTGATTAAGGGAGACCTTCTTATTGTTTCAATCGTTCTCTCAAATTTTCAAAGAAAGAGGTGATTATGAGTCCTATGACTTCGTTCTAGTGTTATTAGCATCAAAAGGAGCAATCCTATCACTAGTGCCTTCAAAACGATCTGTACATCTCACACAAGTCATCATTTTGGGAGACCTTCTTATTGTTTCATTAGTTCTCTCAAATTGTCAAAATATAGGTGATTATGAGTCCTATTACTTCGTTCTAGTTGAAATTAGCATCAAAAGAAGCAATCCCATCACTATCGCGTCCAAAACAATGCGTAGATCTGACACAAATCTTCATTTAGTGAGAACTTCATATTGTTTCGTTGGTTGTTTCAAATTTATAAAGAAAGAGGTGATTAGAAGTCGTATTACTTTGTTCTACTTTAATTAGCATCAAAAGGAGAAACTCATGACTATCGCGTTCAAAACCATGCATACATTTCACACAAGTCTTCATTTAGGGAGACCTTCTTATTTTTTTCATTGGTTCACTAAAATTATCAAAGAAAGAGGTGATTAGGAGTCTTATTACTTCGTTCTAATTTGATTAGCTTCAAAAGGAGCAATCCCATAACTATTGTGTTAAAAACGAGCGTACATCTCACACAAGTCTTGATTAAGGGAGACCTTCTTATTGTTTCAATCGTTCTCTCAAATTTTCAAAGAAAGAGGTGATTATGAGTCCTATGACTTCGTTCTAGTGTTATTAGCATCAAAAGGAGCAATCCTATCACTAGTGCCTTCAAAACGATCTGTACATCTCACACAAGTCATCATTTGGGAGACCTTCTTATTGTTTCATTAGTTCTCTCAAATTGTCAAAATATAGGTGATTATGAGTCCTATTACTTCGTTCTAGTTGAAATTAGCATCAAAAGAAGCAATCCCATCACTATCGCGTCCAAAACAATGCGTAGATCTGACACAAATCTTCATTTAGTGAGAACTTCATATTGTTTCGTTGGTTGTTTCAAATTTATAAAGAAAGAGGTGATTAGAAGTCGTATTACTTTCGTTCTACTTTAATTAGCAGTCAAAAGGAGAAACTCATGACTATCGCGTTCAAAACCATGCATACATTTCACACAAGTCTTCATTTAGGGAGACCTTCTTATTTTTTTCATTGGTTCACTAAAATTATCAAAGAAAGAGGTGATTAGGAGTCTTATTACTTCGTTCTAATTTGATTAGCTTCAAAAGGAGCAATCCCATAACTATTGTGTTAAAAACGAGCGTACATCTCACACAAGTCTTGATTAAGGGAGACCTTCTTATTGTTTCAATCGTTCTCTCAAATTTTCAAAGAAAGAGGTGATTATGAGTCCTATGACTTCGTTCTAGTGTTATTAGCATCAAAAGAGCAATCCTATCACTAGTGCCTTCAAAACGATCTGTACATCTCACACAAGTCATCATTTTGGGAGACCTTCTTATTGTTTCATTAGTTCTCTCAAATTGTCAAAATATAGGTGATTATGAGTCCTATTACTTCGTTCTAGTTGAAATTAGCATCAAAAGAAGCAATCCCATCACTATCGCGTCCAAAACAATGCGTAGATCTGACACAAATCTTCATTTAGTGAGAACTTCATATTGTTTCGTTGGTTGTTTCAAATTTATAAAGAAAGAGGTGATTAGAAGTCGTATTACTTTGTTCTACTTTAATTAGCATCAAAAGGAGAAACTCATGACTATCGCGTTCAAAACCATGCATACATTTCACACAAGTCTTCATTTAGGGAGACCTTCTTATTTTTTTCATTGGTTCACTAAAATTATCAAAGAAAGAGGTGATTAGGAGTCTTATTACTTCGTTCTAATTTGATTAGCTTCAAAAGGAGCAATCCCATAACTATTGTGTTAAAAACGAGCGTACATCTCACACAAGTCTTGATTAAGGGAGACCTTCTTATTGTTTCAATCGTTCTCTCAAATTTTCAAAGAAAGAGGTGATTATGAGTCCTATGACTTCGTTCTAGTGTTATTAGCATCAAAAGGAGCAATCCTATCACTAGTGCCTTCAAAACGATCTGTACATCTCACACAAGTCATCATTTTGGGAGACCTTCTTATTGTTTCATTAGTTCTCTCAAATTGTCAAAATATAGGTGATTATGAGTCCTATTACTTCGTTCTAGTTGAAATTAGCATCAAAAGAAGCAATCCCATCACTATCGCGTCCAAAACAATGCGTAGATCTGACACAAATCTTCATTTAGTGAGAACTTCATATTGTTTCGTTGGTTGTTTCAAATTTATAAAGAAAGAGGTGATTAGAAGTCGTATTACTTTGTTCTACTTTAATTAGCATCAAAAGGAGAAACTCATGACTATCGCGTTCAAAACCATGCATACATTTCACACAAGTCTTCATTTAGGGAGACCTTCTTATTTTTTTCATTGGTTCACTAAAATTATCAAAGAAAGAGGTGATTAGGAGTCCTTATTACTTCGTTCTAATTTGATTAGCTTCAAAAGGAGCAATCCCATAACTATTGCGTTAAAAACGAGCGTACATCTCACACAAGTCTTGATTAAGGGAGACCTTCTTATTGTTTCAATCGTTCTCTCAAATTTTCAAAGAAAGAGGTGATTATGAGTCCTATGACTTCGTTCTAGTGTTATTAGCATCAAAAGAGCAATCCTATCACTAGTGCCTTCAAAACGATCTGTACATCTCACACAAGTCATCATTTTGGGAGACCTTCTTATTGTTTCATTAGTTCTCTCAAATTGTCAAAATATAGGTGATTATGAGTCCTATTACTTCGTTCTAGTTGAAATTAGCATCAAAAGAAGCAATCCCATCACTATCGCGTCCAAAACAATGCGTAGATCTGACACAAATCTTCATTTAGTGAGAACTTCATATTGTTTCGTTGGTTGTTTCAAATTTATAAAGAAAGAGGTGATTAGAAGTCGTATTACTTTGTTCTACTTTAATTAGCATCAAAAGGAGAAACTCATGACTATCGCGTTCAAAACCATGCATACATTTCACACAAGTCTTCATTTAGGGAGACCTTCTTATTTTTTTCATTGGTTCACTAAAATTATCAAAGAAAGAGGTGATTAGGAGTCTTATTACTTCGTTCTAATTTGATTAGCTTCAAAAGGAACAATCCCATAACTATTGCGTTAAAAACGAGCGTGCATCTCACACAAGTCTTGATTAAGGGAGACCTTCTTATTGTTTCAATCGTTCTCTCAAATTTTCAAAGAAAGAGGTGATTATGAGTCCTATGACTTCGTTCTAGTGTTATTAGCATCAAAAGGAGCAATCCTATCACTAGTGCCTTCAAAACGATCTGTACATCTCACACAAGTCATCATTTTGGGAGACCTTCTTATTGTTTCATTAGTTCTCTCAAATTGTCAAAATATAGGTGATTATGAGTCCTATTACTTCGTTCTAGTTGAAATTAGCATCAAAAGAAGCAATCCCATCACTATCGCGTCCAAAACAATGCGTAGATCTGACACAAATCTTCATTTAGTGAGAACTTCATATTGTTTCGTTGGTTGTTTCAAATTTATAAAGAAAGAGGTGATTAGAAGTCGTATTACTTTGTTCTACTTTAATTAGCATCAAAAGGAGAAACTCATGACTATCGCGTTCAAAACCATGCATACATTTCACACAAGTCTTCATTTAGGGAGACCTTCTTATTTTTTTCATTGGTTCACTAAAATTATCAAAGAAAGAGGTGATTAGGAGTCTTATTACTTCGTTCTAATTTGATTAGCTTCAAAAGGAGCAATCCCATAACTATTGTGTTAAAAACGAGCGTACATCTCACACAAGTCTTGATTAAGGGAGACCTTCTTATTGTTTCAATCGTTCTCTCAAATTTTCAAAGAAAGAGGTGATTATGAGTCCTATGACTTCGTTCTAGTGTTATTAGCATCAAAAGAGCAATCCTATCACTAGTGCCTTCAAAACGATCTGTACATCTCACACAAGTCATCATTTTGGGAGACCTTCTTATTGTTTCATTAGTTCTCTCAAATTGTCAAAATATAGGTGATTATGAGTCCTATTACTTCGTTCTAGTTGAAATTAGCATCAAAAGAAGCAATCCCATCACTATCGCGTCCAAAACAATGCGTAGATCTGACACAAATCTTCATTTAGTGAGAACTTCATATTGTTTCGTTGGTTGTTTCAAATTTATAAAGAAAGAGGTGATTAGAAGTCGTATTACTTTGTTCTACTTTAATTAGCATCAAAAGGAGAAACTCATGACTATCGCGTTCAAAACCATGCATACATTTCACACAAGTCTTCATTTAGGGAGACCTTCTTATTTTTTTCATTGGTTCACTAAAATTATCAAAGAAAGAGGTGATTAGGAGTCTTATTACTTCGTTCTAATTTGATTAGCTTCAAAAGGAGCAATCCCATAACTATTGTGTTAAAAACGAGCGTACATCTCACACAAGTCTTGATTAAGGGAGACCTTCTTATTGTTTCAATCGTTCTCTCAAATTTTCAAAGAAAGAGGTGATTATGAGTCCTATGACTTCGTTCTAGTGTTATTAGCATCAAAAGAGCAATCCTATCACTAGTGCCTTCAAAACGATCTGTACATCTCACACAAGTCATCATTTTGGGAGACCTTCTTATTGTTTCATTAGTTCTCTCAAATTGTCAAAATATAGGTGATTATGAGTCCTATTACTTCGTTCTAGTTGAAATTAGCATCAAAAGAAGCAATCCCATCACTATCGCGTCCAAAACAATGCGTAGATCTGACACAAATCTTCATTTAGTGAGAACTTCATATTGTTTCGTTGGTTGTTTCAAATTTATAAAGAAAGAGGTGATTAGAAGTCGTATTACTTTGTTCTACTTTAATTAGCATCAAAAGGAGAAACTCATGACTATCGCGTTCAAAACCATGCATACATTTCACACAAGTCTTCATTTAGGGAGACCTTCTTATTTTTTTCATTGGTTCACTAAAATTATCAAAGAAAGAGGTGATTAGGAGTCTTATTACTTCGTTCTAATTTGATTAGCTTCAAAAGGAGCAATCCCATAACTATTGCTGTTAAAAACGAGCGTACATCTCACACAAGTCTTGATTAAGGGAGACCTTCTTATTGTTTCAATCGTTCTCTCAAATTTTCAAAGAAAGAGGTGATTATGAGTCCTATGACTTCGTTCTAGTGTTATTAGCATCAAAAAGAGCAATCCTATCACTAGTGCCTTCAAAACGATCTGTACATCTCACACAAGTCATCATTTTGGGAGACCTTCTTATTGTTTCATTAGTTCTCTCAAATTGTCAAAATATAGGTGATTATGAGTCCTATTACTTCGTTCTAGTTGAAATTAGCATCAAAAGAAGCAATCCCATCACTATCGCGTCCAAAACAATGCGTAGATCTGACACAAATCTTCATTTAGTGAGAACTTCATATTGTTTCGTTGGTTGTTTCAAATTTATAAAGAAAGAGGTGATTAGAAGTCGTATTACTTTGTTCTACTTTAATTAGCATCAAAAGGAGAAACTCATGACTATCGCGTTCAAAACCATGCATACATTTCACACAAGTTTCATTTAGGGAGACCTTCTTATTTTTTTCATTGGTTCACTAAAATTATCAAAGAAAGAGGTGATTAGGAGTCTTATTACTTCGTTCTAATTTGATTAGCTTCAAAAGGAACAATCCCATAACTATTGCGTTAAAAACGAGCGTGCATCTCACACAAGTCTTGATTAAGGGAGACCTTCTTATTGTTTCAATCGTTCTCTCAAATTTTCAAAGAAAGAGGTGATTATGAGTCCTATGACTTCGTTCTAGTGTTATTAGCATCAAAAGGAGCAATCCTATCACTAGTGCCTTCAAAACGATCTGTACATCTCACACAAGTCATCATTTTGGGAGACCTTCTTATTGTTTCATTAGTTCTCTCAAATTGTCAAAATATAGGTGATTATGAGTCCTATTACTTCGTTCTAGTTGAAATTAGCATCAAAAGAAGCAATCCCATCACTATCGCGTCCAAAACAATGCGTAGATCTGACACAAATCTTCATTTAGTGAGAACTTCATATTGTTTCGTTGGTTGTTTCAAATTTATAAAGAAAGAGGTGATTAGAAGTCGTATTACTTTGTTCTACTTTAATTAGCATCAAAAGGAGAAACTCATGACTATCGCGTTCAAAACCATGCATACATTTCACACAAGTCTTCATTTAGGGAGACCTTCTTATTTTTTTCATTGGTTCACTAAAATTATCAAAGAAAGAGGTGATTAGGAGTCTTATTACTTCGTTCTAATTTGATTAGCTTCAAAAGGAGCAATCCCATAACTATTGTGTTAAAAACGAGCGTACATCTCACACAAGTCTTGATTAAGGGAGACCTTCTTATTGTTTCAATCGTTCTCTCAAATTTTCAAAGAAAGAGGTGATTATGAGTCCTATGACTTCGTTCTAGTGTTATTAGCATCAAAAGGAGCAATCCTATCACTAGTGCCTTCAAAACGATCTGTACATCTCACACAAGTCATCATTTCAGGGAGACCTTCTTATTGTTTCATTAGTTCTCTCAAATTGTCAAAATATAGGTGATTATGAGTCCTATTACTTCGTTCTAGTTGAAATTAGCATCAAAAGAAGCAATCCCATCACTATCGCGTCCAAAACGATGCGTAGATCTGACACAAATCTTCATTTAGTGAGAACTTCATATTGTTTCGTTGATTGTTTTAAATTTACAAAGAAAGAGGTGATTAAGATTTGTATTCCTTCGTTCTAGTTTGAATAGCGTCAAAAGGGGAAACCCATGACTATCGCGTTCAAAACCATGCATACATTTCACACAAGTCTTCATTTAGGGAGACCTTCTTATTTTTTTCATTGGTTCACTAAAATTATCAAAGAAAGAGGTGATTAGGAGTCTTATTACTTCGTTCTAATTTGATTAGCTTCAAAAGGAGCAATCCCATAACTATTGTGTTAAAAACGAGCGTACATCTCACACAAGTCTTGATTAAGGGAGACCTTCTTATTGTTTCAATCGTTCTCTCAAATTTTCAAAGAAAGAGGTGATTATGAGTCCTATGACTTCGTTCTAGTGTTATTAGCATCAAAAAGAGCAATCCTATCACTAGTGCCTTCAAAACGATCTGTACATCTCACACAAGTCATCATTTTGGGAGACCTTCTTATTGTTTCATTAGTTCTCTCAAATTGTCAAAATATAGGTGATTATGAGTCCTATTACTTCGTTCTAGTTGAAATTAGCATCAAAAGAAGCAATCCCATCACTATCGCGTCCAAAACAATGCGTAGATCTGACACAAATCTTCATTTAGTGAGAACTTCATATTGTTTCGTTGGTTGTTTCAAATTTATAAAGAAAGAGGTGATTAGAAGTCGTATTACTTTGTTCTACTTTAATTAGCATCAAAAGGAGAAACTCATGACTATCGCGTTCAAAACCATGCATACATTTCACACAAGTCTTCATTTAGGGAGACCTTCTTATTTTTTTCATTGGTTCACTAAAATTATCAAAGAAAGAGGTGATTAGGAGTCTTATTACTTCGTTCTAATTTGATTAGCTTCAAAAGGAACAATCCCATAACTATTGCGTTAAAAACGAGCGTGCATCTCACACAAGTCTTGATTAAGGGAGACCTTCTTATTGTTTCAATCGTTCTCTCAAATTTTCAAAGAAAGAGGTGATTATGAGTCCTATGACTTCGTTCTAGTGTTATTAGCATCAAAAAGAGCAATCCTATCACTAGTGCCTTCAAAACGATCTGTACATCTCACACAAGTCATCATTTTGGGAGACCTTCTTATTGTTTCATTAGTTCTCTCAAATTGTCAAAATATAGGTGATTATGAGTCCTATTACTTCGTTCTAGTTGAAATTAGCATCAAAAGAAGCAATCCCATCACTATCGCGTCCAAAACAATGCGTAGATCTGACACAAATCTTCATTTAGTGAGAACTTCATATTGTTTCGTTGGTTGTTTCAAATTTATAAAGAAAGAGGTGATTATAAGTCGTATTACTTTGTTCTACTTTAATTAGCATCAAAAGGAGAAACTCATCATGACTATCGCGTTCAAAACCATGCATACATTTCACACAAGTTTTCATTTAGGGAGACCTTCTTATTTTTTTCATTGGTTCACTAAAATTATCAAAGAAAGAGGTGATTAGGAGTCTTATTACTTCGTTCTAATTTGATTAGCTTCAAAGGAGCAATCCCATAACTATTGTGTTAAAAACGAGCGTACATCTCACACAAGTCTTGATTAAGGGAGACCTTCTTATTGTTTCAATCGTTCTCTCAAATTTTCAAAGAAAGAGGTGATTATGAGTCCTATGACTTCGTTCTAGTGTTATTAGCATCAAAAAGAGCAATCCTATCACTAGTGCCTTCAAAACGATCTGTACATCTCACACAAGTCATCATTTTGGGAGACCTTCTTATTGTTTCATTAGTTCTCTCAAATTGTCAAAATATAGGTGATTATGAGTCCTATTACTTCGTTCTAGTTGAAATTAGCATCAAAAGAAGCAATCCCATCACTATCGCGTCCAAAACAATGCGTAGATCTGACACAAATCTTCATTTAGTGAGAACTTCATATTGTTTCGTTGGTTGTTTCAAATTTATAAAGAAAGAGGTGATTAGAAGTCGTATTACTTTGTTCTACTTTAATTAGCATCAAAAGGAGAAACTCATGACTATCGCGTTCAAAACCATGCATACATTTCACACAAGTTTTCATTTAGGGAGACCTTCTTATTTTTTTCATTGGTTCACTAAAATTATCAAAGAAAGAGGTGATTAGGAGTCTTATTACTTCGTTCTAATTTGATTAGCTTCAAAAGGAACAATCCCATAACTATTGCGTTAAAAACGAGCGTGCATCTCACACAAGTCTTGATTAAGGGAGACCTTCTTATTGTTTCAATCGTTCTCTCAAATTTTCAAAGAAAGAGGTGATTATGAGTCCTATGACTTCGTTCTAGTGTTATTAGCATCAAAAGGAGCAATCCTATCACTAGTGCCTTCAAAACGATCTGTACATCTCACACAAGTCATCATTTTGGGAGACCTTCTTATTGTTTCATTAGTTCTCTCAAATTGTCAAAATATAGGTGATTATGAGTCCTATTACTTCGTTCTAGTTGAAATTAGCATCAAAAGAAGCAATCCCATCACTATCGCGTCCAAAACAATGCGTAGATCTGACACAAATCTTCATTTAGTGAGAACTTCATATTGTTTCGTTGGTTGTTTCAAATTTATAAAGAAAGAGGTGATTAGAAGTCGTATTACTTTGTTCTACTTTAATTAGCATCAAAAGGAGAAACTCATGACTATCGCGTTCAAAACCATGCATACATTTCACATAAGTCTTCATTTAGGGAGACCTTCTTATTTTTTTCATTGGTTCACTAAAATTATCAAAGAAAGAGGTGATTAGGAGTCTTATTACTTCGTTCTAATTTGATTAGCTTCAAAAGGAGCAATCCCATAACTATTGTGTTAAAAACGAGCGTACATCTCACACAAGTCTTGATTAAGGGAGACCTTCTTATTGTTTCAATCGTTCTCTCAAATTTTCAAAGAAAGAGGTGATTATGAGTCCTATGACTTCGTTCTAGTGTTATTAGCATTAAAAGGAGCAATCCTATCACTAGTGCCTTCAAAACGATCTGTACATCTCACACAAGTCATCATTCAGGGAGACCTTCTTATTGTTTCATTAGTTCTCTCAAATTGTCAAAATATAGGTGATTATGAGTCCTATTACTTCGTTCTAGTTGAAATTAGCATCAAAAGGAGCAATCCCATCACTATCGCGTCCAAAACGATGCGTAGATCTCACACAAATCTTCATTTAGGGAGACCTTCATATTGTTTCATTGATTGTTTTAAATTTACAAAGAAAGAGGTGATTAAGATTTGTATTCCTTCGTTCTAGTTTGATTAGCGTCAAAAGGGGAAACCCATGACTATCGCGTTCAAAACCATGCATACATTTCACACAAGTCTTCATTTAGGGAGACCTTCTTATTTTTTTCATTGGTTCACTAAAATTATCAAAGAAAGAGGTGATTAGGAGTCTTATTACTTCGTTCTAATTTGATTAGCTTCAAAAGGAGCAATCCCATAACTATTGTGTTAAAAACGAGCGTACATCTCACACAAGTCTTGATTAAGGGAGACCTTCTTATTGTTTCAATCGTTCTCTCAAATTTTCAAAGAAAGAGGTGATTATGAGTCCTATGACTTCGTTCTAGTGTTATTAGCATCAAAAAGAGCAATCCTATCACTAGTGCCTTCAAAACGATCTGTACATCTCACACAAGTCATCATTTTGGGAGACCTTCTTATTGTTTCATTAGTTCTCTCAAATTGTCAAAATATAGGTGATTATGAGTCCTATTACTTCGTTCTAGTTGAAATTAGCATCAAAAGAAGCAATCCCATCACTATCGCGTCCAAAACAATGCGTAGATCTGACACAAATCTTCATTTAGTGAGAACTTCATATTGTTTCGTTGGTTGTTTCAAATTTATAAAGAAAGAGGTGATTAGAAGTCGTATTACTTTGTTCTACTTTAATTAGCATCAAAAGGAGAAACTCATGACTATCGCGTTCAAAACCATGCATACATTTCACACAAGTTTTCATTTAGGGAGACCTTCTTATTTTTTTCATTGGTTCACTAAAATTATCAAAGAAAGAGGTGATTAGGAGTCTTATTACTTCGTTCTAATTTGATTAGCTTCAAAAGGAACAATCCCATAACTATTGCGTTAAAAACGAGCGTGCATCTCACACAAGTCTTGATTAAGGGAGACCTTCTTATTGTTTCAATCGTTCTCTCAAATTTTCAAAGAAAGAGGTGATTATGAGTCCTATGACTTCGTTCTAGTGTTATTAGCATCAAAAGGAGCAATCCTATCACTAGTGCCTTCAAAACGATCTGTACATCTCACACAAGTCATCATTTTGGGAGACCTTCTTATTGTTTCATTAGTTCTCTCAAATTGTCAAAATATAGGTGATTATGAGTCCTATTACTTTGTTCTAGTTGAAATTAGCATCAAAAGAAGCAATCCCATCACTATCGCGTCCAAAACAATGCGTAGATCTGACACAAATCTTCATTTAGTGAGAACTTCATATTGTTTCGTTGGTTGTTTCAAATTTATAAAGAAAGAGGTGATTATAAGTCGTATTACTTTGTTTACTTTAATTAGCATCAAAAGGAGAAACTCATGACTATCGCGTTCAAAACCATGCATACATTTCACATAAGTCTTCATTTAGGGAGACCTTCTTATTTTTTTCATTGGTTCACTAAAATTATCAAAGAAAGAGGTGATTAGGAGTCTTATTACTTCGTTCTAATTTGATTAGCTTCAAAAGGGGCAATCCCATAACTATTGTGTTAAAAACGAGCGTACATCTCACACAAGTCTTGATTAAGGGAGACCTTCTTATTGTTTCAATTGTTCTCTCAAATTTTCAAAGAAAGAGGTGATTATGAGTCCTATGACTTCGTTCTAGTGTTATTAGCATCAAAAATAGCAATCCTATCACTAGTGCCTTCAAAACGATCTGTACATCTCACACAAGTCATCATTTTGGGAGACCTTCTTATTGTTTCATTAGTTCTCTCAAATTGTCAAAATATAGGTGATTATGAGTCCTATTACTTCGTTCTAGTTGAAATTAGCATCAAAAGAAGCAATCCCATAACCAAGTCCCTCTTGGTTCAATGGTAAAATAACTACTCATAAGGCTTTGAGTCCAAGAGGTCTTGGGATCCATTCCTGCCCAAGGCAGGAATGTTAAGATTTCAGCTTCAATTAACAAAAAAAAAAAAAAAAAAATGAAGCAATCCCATCACTATCGCGTCCAAAACAATGCGTAGATCTGACACAAATCTTCATTTAGTGAGAACTTCATATTATTTCGTTGTTTGTTTCAAATTTATAAAGAAAGAGGTGATTAGAAGTCGTATTACTTTGTTCTACTTTAATTAGCATCAAAAGGAGAAACTCATGACTATCGCGTTCAAAGCCATGCATACATTTCACACAAGTTTTTTTTTTTTTTGCTAAATTTAAGCTGTATTAAAAATGAAAGAGATTACAAGACTCATGGGAAACCCCAAGCAGAGATCAACAAGTCAAGATAGGACAAGCCCTATGATGACAGCTAAAACAACCAATAGGCCAAAGCCTATAAACACACAAACCTTATAAAAGATAACTAGAAAAACTAGGACATACACTACAGCCCAAACAGTATAAACCAATAGCCAGCCCAAAAACAAAAAGGGCCAGACAAATAAAGTAGCCCCACTAGATCGGCATATGAACGCCCAGCCCAAACTGAGCAGCAGCTATCAACCTGCCCAAATCTGCAAGCATAGCCAATCATAATGCTGAGAAATCAGAATACAGCCTAACCATCTCCCCGAGCAGGATGGAAAAAAAAATGCATCAGCCATCCTAAACCAGACCATCCTGCAGAAAGAGCCCAGTGGCAGCCACCCAGGATACAATCAAATCAACCCACAGTAGCAGCCACAAGCCCAAACACAGCAGAAGGAAGCATGCTCAAGAACATGCTCAAGAACCCGAAGCGTGCAGGCCACAAAACAGCAGCAGCCAGCAGCCATAACAAGCAGAAAAAAGCAGAATCCAGCAATAGGAACTGGGAAAAAACCAGCAGGAACCAGCAATCCCAATCCAAATAGCAGAATCCAGCCGAAATCAGAACCTGCAGAAATAGCAAAAGGGGCAGAAACCGAACAGAGAGCGGAGGAAGGCCAATTCCACCGCTACCTGCAACTGCCCAACAGCCCTCATCATGCAACCGACCCAGCACAAAAAATAGCAGACTAGCTGAAAAACGCACAAGCAGCATCACAACAGCATGCAGCCAGGAGCAGCAAACAAACACAGCTGCACACAGCAGTTGCAAAATCAAGACAGCAAAGCCAAGCATTAATCTGTAAACAGCAGCTCAACCGGTTAAGACAGTGGGTCTAGCAATAACTGCTTCAGCAAAAGCAAAGCTAGCAGCAGCATGCAAGCTTCAGCAGTAGGACGACCAACCCAGCCAACCCAACATGAACAGAAAATAGCAGAGCAGCAAGCGGGATAACCCAGCCAACCAAAACCTGCAGCAGCCAAAAGAACCAAACAGATTTCTGGCAGCATAAATAGCAACAGTAGCACCTGCAACAAACTGGCCCAAGACAGACCAAACCAACTGCAGGAAACCAGCAAATCAACAGCAGAAAACAACTGCTAGGAAACCACAGCAGCAACAGACCAAGCAACATCAACTTGCCTGCACCAGAGAGCACATCAACTTGCCTGCAACTACCCAACAGCCCACACCATGCAACTGACCCAACACAGAAAGCAGCAACCAGCTGAAAACTGCTGTAGCAAAAGCAGGACGCAGCCGGAGAGCAGGCACATCATCTGCAGACTCAAACAGACAACCCAGCAGACGGGCAGTAGACAAAGCAGGAATTGCAAACCCAAGCCAGCATAAAACCGAGATTACAGCACAAAGTGAACAAGCAATAGCCAAACAAGGCACGGATCAGAACCCATAACCAGAAGCAGGATAACAATAAAAACGCCAGTCACAAAATAAAGGATTGATAACAAGACCTATTTCTGATTTTTTGAAACTTAGCATTAGTATGAAGCGCACACTTAATCAAATGGATAATGTCACGAATAATTACCCTGGCAGCAGTATTAACTTTGGAAAAGATTCTAGAAATCCGCTCACCCCAGATTCTATAGACCACAACGGCAAAACCCAATCTTAAAAGACTGAAGCAAAACTTGGGACAAGAAGAACTAGAGATAAAATCTGTGATAGTAGACCAATCCCGACTGAAACCTCTCCAACCACAAAGTCTAAGGACTGCAACCAAAATTTGAAAAGAGAAGGAGCAACTAAAGAAGAGATGGCCAAAGGATTCCCTATGACTGCAACAAAGAACACACAAAGGGTCACAATCGAGACCAAACTGGATAAGTCTATCAAGAGTTCTCAACCCATTGTGGAAAGCAAGCCAGAGAATAAAAGAATGACGCGGAGGCACAATCTTATGCCACACCAAGCTATGCCACCTCACAGGAGCCCCAACATTTCGAATAGAGCGCCAAATAGTAGCAGCCTTCACATCTTTAGCCACAATACCATCCCAGAGAAGCCTATCATGATTATCCGAATTGCAAACTCTAGAAGAATCAAAAGAGGACCTAAAAGCAAAAACATCCTGATGATTGGAAGAAGGAAGAACCCAACTAGAATTGAGAATAATGCTACTAACGGAAGCCGAAGGACCAAGCCCAGAGTTGATAACCAAAGACGAATGCACAGATGTGGCCAAAGGGGAGTGACCCAGCCAAGGATCAAACCAGAGGCTCGTCCTAGCTCCATTGCCAATCTCATAGGAGAGATGCCTACAAGCAAGATCCCTACATTGAAGCACTTTTCTCCAAATCCAGGAGCAGTCATTGGGGATTGGGGTGATCCAAAAGAACTTATTCTTAAGATGAATAGCATGCACCCACTCAGCCCAAAAAGAGGTAGAAGAGGGATTAATAATATTCCATAAATGAATCATGATTAAAGATTTATTCCAATCATCAAGATTCTTAATAGCCAGACCTCCTTCAGCATAAGGAAGAGAAATTTTTGACCAAGCAACTTTGGAACCATATTTTCCCATAGAAGGACCTTTCCATAGGAATCTGGACATAGAGGACTGAAGCTCTTTTAAAGCAGCAGAAGGAAGAATAAAGTGAGAAGACCAATAGGTTTGGGAGGCAAAAATGACTGATTTGATAAGCTGCACACGACCAGCATAGGAAAGAAACTTGTTAGTCCACGAGCGAATTCTGGAAGTGACTCTATCGAGAAGGGGCCGGCAATCAGCAAGATTTAATTTAGTAGTGATCAAAGGAACACCCAGAAAGGTGGCAGGAAACTTCCCAAGTTGGAACCCCAGGTGGCTAATAATGAGATCAACTTGATTAGGAGGGACATGGGATAGGAAACACATACTCTTCAAAGAATTAATGTGTAATCCAGAGGCCAACGAGAACTGATCAAGACATAGCTTAACAAGCTTCATAGAACCAATGTCACCATGACAAAAAATGATAAGGTCATCTGCAAAGCATAGATGGGTAATAGACAAAGGCGCCGTACGCCAATGGAACTTGAAGGACGGTTGCTTAGAAACCTTAACAAGCAAAAGAGAGAGGACTTCCATAGCAATGACAAAAAGGTAAGGGGAAATAGGATCACCTTGCCTAAGCCCCTTTGCCCCACTAAAGTAACCGTATAAGGCACCATTAACCTTAACAGAGAAGCTGGAGGTCGAAATACATGACTTGATCCAAAACAAGAACTTAGGAGGAAATTGGAAAAGCTTGAGAGCAGCCCAGAGAAAGTCCCAGGAGAGAGAGTCGAAAGCCTTCCTAAGGTCAATCTTCAAGGCACATCTGGCAGGGCCAGAAGGCCTATGATAATTCCTGAATAACTCTTGAGCAATAAGAATGTTATCACCTATTCTCCTTCCCGGAACAAAAGCAGACTGACAGGGAGAAATGATGGAAGGGAGGATGCTCTTGAGCCTAGACGCAATAATCTTCGATATGCATTTATAAGTCGTATTGCAGCAAGAGATGGGCCTATAGTCATTCATAGAAGAGGGGTTAGGAACTTTTGGCACAAGTGCAATAGCAGTAGAGTTAGACCCACGAAGGAGACAGCCTTGAATGAAGAAAGACTGAATAGCATTAGTAAAGTCCTTTCCAACAATATCCCAAGCATGAATGAAAAAATTCACATTGAAACCATCCGGGCCCGGACTCTTATTCTGCTTCATGTGCTTAAGAGTGGACAAAATCTCAACATCCGAAACGTCACTTTCAAGTAACCGAGCTTGATGAGGAGAGACTCGGTTGGCCACAAAAGGTTCCAGATCATGAAGAATACGACAATCAACAGGAGAAGCAGAGCCCAAAAGATCTCTAAAGTGGTCCACAGCCACACTTTGAACAGCTGAGTGCCCAAGACACATTTGACCCTCAGCGTTCTCAATAGCCAAAATTTTGTTGGAATTCCACCTGTTCTTCATTTGGTTATGAAAAAAACTGGTATTTTTATCACCTTCCTTAAGCCATTGAACTCTGGAATTTTGCTTAAAAAGCTTTTCTTCACAAAGAAGAGCAGCCCACAAGTTAACAGATTGAGCCCTCTGGAGCAGAAGGAGAGAAGGATCTCTCGGATCTAGCACAATGGCACGTTGCGTAGAATGCAAATTATCCCTAGCCCTCTTAACATTGGATAAAAGGTTACCATTAGCCTTATTCAGAATAATTAAAGCCCTCTTAACCGCAATAAGCTTCCCAGAGAGAATTTGTAAAGGGTCACCAAAGCAGGGAGAACACCAAGCAAGCCGAACCACATCAAGATAATTGTCCAGATCAATCATAAAATTGAAGAACTGAAAAGGCTTAGGGATAAAAGGCAAGTGCAAACCAGATTTGACAATCACAGGGCAGTGATCAGAAAGCTCACGAGGAGCAAAAAAGACTTGGGAGTTGGGATAGGAATCCAACCAAAGATTATTAACCAAAGCTCTGTCAAGTTTCTTATAAGTTGGATTTAACAGATGAGAATCCCACCAAGTATGAAGAGGGCCCACAGCCCTTAAGTCCACTAAGTGCATATCATTCAGCCAATCCTTAAACTCCTGCATACCATAGTCCCATGTACAAGCACCACCATCAATCTCAGACAGAGACTGCACCACATTGAAATCCCCAAGAAGAGACCACGGTTTATTAATGGTGGCAGCAATAGCCCTCAGATCATTCCAAAGAAACCTCCTTTCACTAGGAGTATTAAGACCATAAACAATAGTAATAAAGCCTTGTAAGCTAAGATTTACAGAGGAGACCCTACAGTGAATAAATTGGGCAGACTTAGCAAGAACATCAACATTCCAAAAGTTTGGGTCCCAACCAACCCAAATTCTCCCATTCGCATGATACTCATAATTAAAATGCCACTGCCAATTATTACAAATAGCTTTAGAGACGGAATTGGCCCTAGGTGACTTGACCCTGGTTTCAACAAGGCCAACAAAAGAGATACTATTATTACAGAAGAGATACTATTATTAGGGAGACCTTCTTATTTTTTTCATTGGTTCACTAAAATTATCAAAGAAAGAGGTGATTAGGAGTCTTATTACTTCGTTCTAATTTGATTAGCTTCAAAAGGAACAATCCCATAACTATTGCGTTAAACACGAGCGTGCATCTCACACAAGTCTTGATTAAGGGAGACCTTCTTATTGTTTCAATCGTTCTCTCAAATTTTCAAAGAAAGAGGTGATTATGAGTCCTATGACTTCGTTCTAGTGTTATTAGCATCAAAAAGAGCAATCCTATCACTAGTGCCTTCAAAACGATCTGTACATCTCACACAAGTCATCATTTTGGGAGACCTTCTTATTGTTTCATTAGTTCTCTCAAATTGTCAAAATATAGGTGATTATGAGTCCTATTACTTCGTTCTAGTTGAAATTAGCATCAAAAGAAGCAATCCCATCACTATCGCGTCCAAAACAATGCGTAGATCTGACACAAATCTTCATTTAGTGAGAACTTCATATTGTTTCGTTGGTTGTTTCAAATTTATAAAGAAAGAGGTGATTAGAAGTCGTATTACTTTGTTCTACTTTAATTAGCATCAAAAGGAGAAACTCATGACTATCGCGTTCAAAACCATGCATACATTTCACACAAGTTTTCATTTAGGGAGACCTTCTTATTTTTTTCATTGGTTCACTAAAATTATCAAAGAAAGAGGTGATTAGGAGTCTTATTACTTCGTTCTAATTTGATTAGCTTCAAAAGGAACAATCCCATAACTATTGCGTTAAACACGAGCGTGCATCTCACACAAGTCTTGATTAAGGGAGACCTTCTTATTGTTTCAATCGTTCTCTCAAATTTTCAAAGAAAGAGGTGATTATGAGTCCTATGACTTCGTTCTAGTGTTATTAGCATCAAAAGGAGCAATCCTATCACTAGTGCCTTCAAAACGATCTGTACATCTCACACAAGTCATCATTTTGGGAGACCTTCTTATTGTTTCATTAGTTCTCTCAAATTGTCAAAATATAGGTGATTATGAGTCCTATTACTTCGTTCTAGTTGAAATTAGCATCAAAAGAAGCAATCCCATCACTATCGCGTCCAAAACAATGCGTAGATCTGACACAAATCTTCATTTAGTGAGAACTTCATATTGTTTCGTTGGTTGTTTCAAATTTATAAAGAAAGAGGTGATTAGAATTCGTATTACTTCGTTCTAGCTTTGAATTAGCATCAAAAGGAGAAACTCATGACTATCGCGTTCAAAACCATGCATACATTTCACACAAGTTTCATTTAGGGAGACCTTCTTATTTTTTTCATTGGTTCACTAAAATTATCAAAGAAAGAGGTGATTAGGAGTCTTATTACTTCGTTCTAATTTGATTAGCTTCAAAAGGAGCAATCCCATAACTATTGCGTTAAAAACGAGCGTGCATCTCACACAAGTCTTGATTAAGGGAGACCTTCTTATTGTTTCAATCGTTCTCTCAAATTTTCAAAGAAAGAGGTGATTATGAGTCCTATGACTTCGTTCTAGTGTTATTAGCATCAAAAGGAGCAATCCTATCACTAGTGCCTTCAAAACGATCTGTACATCTCACACAAGTCATCATTTTGGGAGACCTTCTTATTGTTTCATTAGTTCTCTCAAATTGTCAAAATATAGGTGATTATGAGTCCTATTACTTCGTTCTAGTTGAAATTAGCATCAAAAGAAGCAATCCCATCACTATCGCGTCCAAAACAATGCGTAGATCTGACACAAATCTTCATTTAGTGAGAACTTCATATTGTTTCGTTGGTTGTTTCAAATTTATAAAGAAAGAGGTGATTAGAAGTCGTATTACTTTGTTCTACTTTAATTAGCATCAAAAGGAGAAACTCATGACTATCGCGTTCAAAACCATGCATACATTTCACACAAGTTTCATTTAGGGAGACCTTCTTATTTTTTTCATTGGTTCACTAAAATTATCAAAGAAAGAGGTGATTAGGAGTCTTATTACTTCGTTCTAATTTGATTAGCTTCAAAAGGAGCAATCCCATAACTATTGCGTTAAAAACGAGCGTGCATCTCACACAAGTCTTGATTAAGGGAGACCTTCTTATTGTTTCAATCGTTCTCTCAAATTTTCAAAGAAAGAGGTGATTATGAGTCCTATGACTTCGTTCTAGTGTTATTAGCATCAAAAAGAGCAATCCTATCACTAGTGCCTTCAAAACGATCTGTACATCTCACACAAGTCATCATTTTGGGAGACCTTCTTATTGTTTCATTAGTTCTCTCAAATTGTCAAAATATAGGTGATTATGAGTCCTATTACTTCGTTCTAGTTGAAATTAGCATCAAAAGAAGCAATCCCATCACTATCGCGTCCAAAACAATGCGTAGATCTGACACAAATCTTCATTTAGTGAGAACTTCATATTGTTTCGTTGGTTGTTTCAAATTTATAAAGAAAGAGGTGATTAGAAGTCGTATTACTTTGTTCTACTTTAATTAGCATCAAAAGGAGAAACTCATGACTATCGCGTTCAAAACCATGCATACATTTCACACAAGTTTCATTTAGGGAGACCTTCTTATTTTTTTCATTGGTTCACTAAAATTATCAAAGAAAGAGGTGATTAGGAGTCTTATTACTTCGTTCTAATTTGATTAGCTTCAAAAGGAACAATCCCATAACTATTGCGTTAAAAACGAGCGTGCATCTCACACAAGTCTTGATTAAGGGAGACCTTCTTATTGTTTCAATCGTTCTCTCAAATTTTCAAAGAAAGAGGTGATTATGAGTCCTATGACTTCGTTCTAGTGTTATTAGCATCAAAAAGAGCAATCCTATCACTAGTGCCTTCAAAACGATCTGTACATCTCACACAAGTCATCATTTTGGGAGACCTTCTTATTGTTTCATTAGTTCTCTCAAATTGTCAAAATATAGGTGATTATGAGTCCTATTACTTCGTTCTAGTTGAAATTAGCATCAAAAGAAGCAATCCCATCACTATCGCGTCCAAAACAATGCGTAGATCTGACACAAATCTTCATTTAGTGAGAACTTCATATTGTTTCGTTGGTTGTTTCAAATTTATAAAGAAAGAGGTGATTAGAAGTCGTATTACTTTGTTCTACTTTAATTAGCATCAAAAGGAGAAACTCATGACTATCGCGTTCAAAACCATGCATACATTTCACACAAGTTTCATTTAGGGAGACCTTCTTATTTTTTTCATTGGTTCACTAAAATTATCAAAGAAAGAGGTGATTAGGAGTCTTATTACTTCGTTCTAATTTGATTAGCTTCAAAAGGAGCAATCCCATAACTATTGCGTTAAAAACGAGCGTGCATCTCACACAAGTCTTGATTAAGGGAGACCTTCTTATTGTTTCAATCGTTCTCTCAAATTTTCAAAGAAAGAGGTGATTATGAGTCCTATGACTTCGTTCTAGTGTTATTAGCATCAAAAGGAGCAATCCTATCACTAGTGCCTTCAAAACGATCTGTACATCTCACACAAGTCATCATTTTGGGAGACCTTCTTATTGTTTCATTAGTTCTCTCAAATTGTCAAAATATAGGTGATTATGAGTCCTATTACTTCGTTCTAGTTGAAATTAGCATCAAAAGAAGCAATCCCATCACTATCGCGTCCAAAACAATGCGTAGATCTGACACAAATCTTCATTTAGTGAGAACTTCATATTGTTTCGTTGGTTGTTTCAAATTTATAAAGAAAGAGGTGATTAGAAGTCGTATTACTTTGTTCTACTTTAATTAGCATCAAAAGGAGAAACTCATGACTATCGCGTTCAAAACCATGCATACATTTCACACAAGTCTTCATTTAGGGAGACCTTCTTATTTTTTTCATTGGTTCACTAAAATTATCAAAGAAAGAGGTGATTAGGAGTCTTATTACTTCGTTCTAATTTGATTAGCTTCAAAAGGAGCAATCCCATAACTATTGCGTTAAAAACGAGCGTAGCATCTCACACAAGTCTTGATTAAGGGAGACCTTCTTATTGTTTCAATCGTTCTCTCAAATTTTCAAAGAAAGAGGTGATTATGAGTCCTATGACTTCGTTCTAGTGTTATTAGCATCAAAAAGAGCAATCCTATCACTAGTGCCTTCAAAACGATCTGTACATCTCACACAAGTCATCATTTTGGGAGACCTTCTTATTGTTTCATTAGTTCTCTCAAATTGTCAAAATATAGGTGATTATGAGTCCTATTACTTCGTTCTAGTTGAAATTAGCATCAAAAGAAGCAATCCCATCACTATCGCGTCCAAAACAATGCGTAGATCTGACACAAATCTTCATTTAGTGAGAACTTCATATTGTTTCGTTGGTTGTTTCAAATTTATAAAGAAAGAGGTGATTAGAAGTCGTATTACTTTGTTCTACTTTAATTAGCATCAAAAGGAGAAACTCATGACTATCGCGTTCAAAACCATGCATACATTTCACACAAGTTTTCATTTAGGGAGACCTTCTTATTTTTTTCATTGGTTCACTAAAATTATCAAAGAAAGAGGTGATTAGGAGTCTTATTACTTCGTTCTAATTTGATTAGCTTCAAAAGGAACAATCCCATAACTATTGCGTTAAACACGAGCGTGCATCTCACACAAGTCTTGATTAAGGGAGACCTTCTTATTGTTTCAATCGTTCTCTCAAATTTTCAAAGAAAGAGGTGATTATGAGTCCTATGACTTCGTTCTAGTGTTATTAGCATCAAAAGGAGCAATCCTATCACTAGTGCCTTCAAAACGATCTGTACATCTCACACAAGTCATCATTTTGGGAGACCTTCTTATTGTTTCATTAGTTCTCTCAAATTGTCAAAATATAGGTGATTATGAGTCCTATTACTTCGTTCTAGTTGAAATTAGCATCAAAAGAAGCAATCCCATCACTATCGCGTCCAAAACAATGCGTAGATCTGACACAAATCTTCATTTAGTGAGAACTTCATATTGTTTCGTTGGTTGTTTCAAATTTATAAAGAAAGAGGTGATTAGAAGTCGTATTACTTTGTTCTACTTTAATTAGCATCAAAAGGAGAAACTCATGACTATCGCGTTCAAAACCATGCATACATTTCACACAAGTTTCATTTAGGGAGACCTTCTTATTTTTTTCATTGGTTCACTAAAATTATCAAAGAAAGAGGTGATTAGGAGTCTTATTACTTCGTTCTAATTTGATTAGCTTCAAAAGGAACAATCCCATAACTATTGCGTTAAAAACGAGCGTGCATCTCACACAAGTCTTGATTAAGGGAGACCTTCTTATTGTTTCAATCGTTCTCTCAAATTTTCAAAGAAAGAGGTGATTATGAGTCCTATGACTTCGTTCTAGTGTTATTAGCATCAAAAAGAGCAATCCTATCACTAGTGCCTTCAAAACGATCTGTACATCTCACACAAGTCATCATTTTGGGAGACCTTCTTATTGTTTCATTAGTTCTCTCAAATTGTCAAAATATAGGTGATTATGAGTCCTATTACTTCGTTCTAGTTGAAATTAGCATCAAAAGAAGCAATCCCATCACTATCGCGTCCAAAACAATGCGTAGATCTGACACAAATCTTCATTTAGTGAGAACTTCATATTGTTTCGTTGGTTGTTTCAAATTTATAAAGAAAGAGGTGATTAGAAGTCGTATTACTTTGTTCTACTTTAATTAGCATCAAAAGGAGAAACTCATGACTATCGCGTTCAAAACCATGCATACATTTCACACAAGTCTTCATTTAGGGAGACCTTCTTATTTTTTTCATTGGTTCACTAAAATTATCAAAGAAAGAGGTGATTAGGAGTCTTATTACTTCGTTCTAATTTGATTAGCTTCAAAAGGAGCAATCCCATAACTATTGCGTTAAAAACGAGCGTGCATCTCACACAAGTCTTGATTAAGGGAGACCTTCTTATTGTTTCAATCGTTCTCTCAAATTTTCAAAGAAAGAGGTGATTATGAGTCCTATGACTTCGTTCTAGTGTTATTAGCATCAAAAAGAGCAATCCTATCACTAGTGCCTTCAAAACGATCTGTACATCTCACACAAGTCATCATTTTGGGAGACCTTCTTATTGTTTCATTAGTTCTCTCAAATTGTCAAAATATAGGTGATTATGAGTCCTATTACTTCGTTCTAGTTGAAATTAGCATCAAAAGAAGCGAAGCATCCATCACTATCGCGTCCAAAACAATGCGTAGATCTGACACAAATCTTCATTTAGTGAGAACTTCATATTGTTTCGTTGGTTGTTTCAAATTTATAAAGAAAGAGGTGATTAGAAGTCGTATTACTTTGTTCTACTTTAATTAGCATCAAAAGGAGAAACTCATGACTATCGCGTTCAAAACCATGCATACATTTCACACAAGTTTCATTTAGGGAGACCTTCTTATTTTTTTCATTGGTTCACTAAAATTATCAAAGAAAGAGGTGATTAGGAGTCTTATTACTTCGTTCTAATTTGATTAGCTTCAAAAGGAGCAATCCCATAACTATTGCGTTAAAAACGAGCGTGCATCTCACACAAGTCTTGATTAAGGGAGACCTTCTTATTGTTTCAATCGTTCTCTCAAATTTTCAAAGAAAGAGGTGATTATGAGTCCTATGACTTCGTTCTAGTGTTATTAGCATCAAAAAGAGCAATCCTATCACTAGTGCCTTCAAAACGATCTGTACATCTCACACAAGTCATCATTTTGGGAGACCTTCTTATTGTTTCATTAGTTCTCTCAAATTGTCAAAATATAGGTGATTATGAGTCCTATTACTTCGTTCTAGTTGAAATTAGCATCAAAAGAAGCAATCCCATCACTATCGCGTCCAAAACAATGCGTAGATCTGACACAAATCTTCATTTAGTGAGAACTTCATATTGTTTCGTTGGTTGTTTCAAATTTATAAAGAAAGAGGTGATTAGAAGTCGTATTACTTTGTTCTACTTTAATTAGCATCAAAAGGAGAAACTCATGACTATCGCGTTCAAAACCATGCATACATTTCACACAAGTCTTCATTTAGGGAGACCTTCTTATTTTTTTCATTGGTTCACTAAAATTATCAAAGAAAGAGGTGATTAGGAGTCTTATTACTTCGTTCTAATTTGATTAGCTTCAAAAGGAACAATCCCATAACTATTGCGTTAAAAACGAGCGTGCATCTCACACAAGTCTTGATTAAGGGAGACCTTCTTATTGTTTCAATCGTTCTCTCAAATTTTCAAAGAAAGAGGTGATTATGAGTCCTATGACTTCGTTCTAGTGTTATTAGCATCAAAAGGAGCAATCCTATCACTAGTGCCTTCAAAACGATCTGTACATCTCACACAAGTCATCATTTTGGGAGACCTTCTTATTGTTTCATTAGTTCTCTCAAATTGTCAAAATATAGGTGATTATGAGTCCTATTACTTCGTTCTAGTTGAAATTAGCATCAAAAGAAGCAATCCCATCACTATCGCGTCCAAAACAATGCGTAGATCTGACACAAATCTTCATTTAGTGAGAACTTCATATTGTTTCGTTGGTTGTTTCAAATTTATAAAGAAAGAGGTGATTAGAAGTCGTATTACTTTGTTCTACTTTAATTAGCATCAAAAGGAGAAACTCATGACTATCGCGTTCAAAACCATGCATACATTTCACACAAGTCTTCATTTAGGGAGACCTTCTTATTTTTTTCATTGGTTCACTAAAATTATCAAAGAAAGAGGTGATTAGGAGTCTTATTACTTCGTTCTAATTTGATTAGCTTCAAAAGGAGCAATCCCATAACTATTGCGTTAAAAACGAGCGTGCATCTCACACAAGTCTTGATTAAGGGAGACCTTCTTATTGTTTCAATCGTTCTCTCAAATTTTCAAAGAAAGAGGTGATTATGAGTCCTATGACTTCGTTCTAGTGTTATTAGCATCAAAAGAGCAATCCTATCACTAGTGCCTTCAAAACGATCTGTACATCTCACACAAGTCATCATTTTGGGAGACCTTCTTATTGTTTCATTAGTTCTCTCAAATTGTCAAAATATAGGTGATTATGAGTCCTATTACTTCGTTCTAGTTGAAATTAGCATCAAAAGAAGCAATCCCATCACTATCGCGTCCAAAACAATGCGTAGATCTGACACAAATCTTCATTTAGTGAGAACTTCATATTGTTTCGTTGGTTGTTTCAAATTTATAAAGAAAGAGGTGATTAGAAGTCGTATTACTTTGTTCTACTTTAATTAGCATCAAAAGGAGAAACTCATGACTATCGCGTTCAAAACCATGCATACATTTCACACAAGTCTTCATTTAGGGAGACCTTCTTATTTTTTTCATTGGTTCACTAAAATTATCAAAGAAAGAGGTGATTAGGAGTCTTATTACTTCGTTCTAATTTGATTAGCTTCAAAAGGAACAATCCCATAACTATTGCGTTAAAAACGAGCGTGCATCTCACACAAGTCTTGATTAAGGGAGACCTTCTTATTGTTTCAATCGTTCTCTCAAATTTTCAAAGAAAGAGGTGATTATGAGTCCTATGACTTCGTTCTAGTGTTATTAGCATCAAAAGAGCAATCCTATCACTAGTGCCTTCAAAACGATCTGTACATCTCACACAAGTCATCATTTTGGGAGACCTTCTTATTGTTTCATTAGTTCTCTCAAATTGTCAAAATATAGGTGATTATGAGTCCTATTACTTCGTTCTAGTTGAAATTAGCATCAAAAGAAGCAATCCCATCACTATCGCGTCCAAAACAATGCGTAGATCTGACACAAATCTTCATTTAGTGAGAACTTCATATTGTTTCGTTGGTTGTTTCAAATTTATAAAGAAAGAGGTGATTAGAAGTCGTATTACTTTGTTCTACTTTAATTAGCATCAAAAGGAGAAACTCATGACTATCGCGTTCAAAACCATGCATACATTTCACACAAGTCTTCATTTAGGGAGACCTTCTTATTTTTTTCATTGGTTCACTAAAATTATCAAAGAAAGAGGTGATTAGGAGTCTTATTACTTCGTTCTAATTTGATTAGCTTCAAAAGGAAGCAATCCCATAACTATTGCGTTAAAAACGAGCGTACATCTCACACAAGTCTTGATTAAGGGAGACCTTCTTATTGTTTCAATCGTTCTCTCAAATTTTCAAAGAAAGAGGTGATTATGAGTCCTATGACTTCGTTCTAGTGTTATTAGCATCAAAAGAGCAATCCTATCACTAGTGCCTTCAAAACGATCTGTACATCTCACACAAGTCATCATTTTGGGAGACCTTCTTATTGTTTCATTAGTTCTCTCAAATTGTCAAAATATAGGTGATTATGAGTCCTATTACTTCGTTCTAGTTGAAATTAGCATCAAAAGAAGCAATCCCATCACTATCGCGTCCAAAACAATGCGTAGATCTGACACAAATCTTCATTTAGTGAGAACTTCATATTGTTTCGTTGGTTGTTTCAAATTTATAAAGAAAGAGGTGATTAGAAGTCGTATTACTTTGTTCTACTTTAATTAGCATCAAAAGGAGAAACTCATGACTATCGCGTTCAAAACCATGCATACATTTCACACAAGTCTTCATTTAGGGAGACCTTCTTATTTTTTTCATTGGTTCACTAAAATTATCAAAGAAAGAGGTGATTAGGAGTCTTATTACTTCGTTCTAATTTGATTAGCTTCAAAAGGAGCAATCCCATAACTATTGCGTTAAAAACGAGCGTGCATCTCACACAAGTCTTGATTAAGGGAGACCTTCTTATTGTTTCAATCGTTCTCTCAAATTTTCAAAGAAAGAGGTGATTATGAGTCCTATGACTTCGTTCTAGTGTTATTAGCATCAAAAAGAGCAATCCTATCACTAGTGCCTTCAAAACGATCTGTACATCTCACACAAGTCATCATTTTGGGAGACCTTCTTATTGTTTCATTAGTTCTCTCAAATTGTCAAAATATAGGTGATTATGAGTCCTATTACTTCGTTCTAGTTGAAATTAGCATCAAAAGAAGCAATCCCATCACTATCGCGTCCAAAACAATGCGTAGATCTGACACAAATCTTCATTTAGTGAGAACTTCATATTGTTTCGTTGGTTGTTTCAAATTTATAAAGAAAGAGGTGATTAGAAGTCGTATTACTTTGTTCTACTTTAATTAGCATCAAAAGGAGAAACTCATGACTATCGCGTTCAAAACCATGCATACATTTCACACAAGTCTTCATTTAGGGAGACCTTCTTATTTTTTTCATTGGTTCACTAAAATTATCAAAGAAAGAGGTGATTAGGAGTCTTATTACTTCGTTCTAATTTGATTAGCTTCAAAAGGAGCAATCCCATAACTATTGCGTTAAAAACGAGCGTGCATCTCACACAAGTCTTGATTAAGGGAGACCTTCTTATTGTTTCAATCGTTCTCTCAAATTTTCAAAGAAAGAGGTGATTATGAGTCCTATGACTTCGTTCTAGTGTTATTAGCATCAAAAGGAGCAATCCTATCACTAGTGCCTTCAAAACGATCTGTACATCTCACACAAGTCATCATTTTGGGAGACCTTCTTATTGTTTCATTAGTTCTCTCAAATTGTCAAAATATAGGTGATTATGAGTCCTATTACTTCGTTCTAGTTGAAATTAGCATCAAAAGAAGCAATCCCATCACTATCGCGTCCAAAACAATGCGTAGATCTGACACAAATCTTCATTTAGTGAGAACTTCATATTGTTTCGTTGGTTGTTTCAAATTTATAAAGAAAGAGGTGATTAGAAGTCGTATTACTTTGTTCTACTTTAATTAGCATCAAAAGGAGAAACTCATGACTATCGCGTTCAAAACCATGCATACATTTCACACAAGTCTTCATTTAGGGAGACCTTCTTATTTTTTTCATTGGTTCACTAAAATTATCAAAGAAAGAGGTGATTAGGAGTCTTATTACTTCGTTCTAATTTGATTAGCTTCAAAAGGAAGCAATCCCATAACTATTGCGTTAAAAACGAGCGTGCATCTCACACAAGTCTTGATTAAGGGAGACCTTCTTATTGTTTCAATCGTTCTCTCAAATTTTCAAAGAAAGAGGTGATTATGAGTCCTATGACTTCGTTCTAGTGTTATTAGCATCAAAAGAGCAATCCTATCACTAGTGCCTTCAAAACGATCTGTACATCTCACACAAGTCATCATTTTGGGAGACCTTCTTATTGTTTCATTAGTTCTCTCAAATTGTCAAAATATAGGTGATTATGAGTCCTATTACTTCGTTCTAGTTGAAATTAGCATCAAAAGAAGCAATCCCATCACTATCGCGTCCAAAACAATGCGTAGATCTGACACAAATCTTCATTTAGTGAGAACTTCATATTGTTTCGTTGGTTGTTTCAAATTTATAAAGAAAGAGGTGATTAGAAGTCGTATTACTTTGTTCTACTTTAATTAGCATCAAAAGGAGAAACTCATGACTATCGCGTTCAAAACCATGCATACATTTCACACAAGTCTTCATTTAGGGAGACCTTCTTATTTTTTTCATTGGTTCACTAAAATTATCAAAGAAAGAGGTGATTAGGAGTCTTATTACTTCGTTCTAATTTGATTAGCTTCAAAAGGAACAATCCCATAACTATTGCGTTAAAAACGAGCGTGCATCTCACACAAGTCTTGATTAAGGGAGACCTTCTTATTGTTTCAATCGTTCTCTCAAATTTTCAAAGAAAGAGGTGATTATGAGTCCTATGACTTCGTTCTAGTGTTATTAGCATCAAAAGGAGCAATCCTATCACTAGTGCCTTCAAAACGATCTGTACATCTCACACAAGTCATCATTTTGGGAGACCTTCTTATTGTTTCATTAGTTCTCTCAAATTGTCAAAATATAGGTGATTATGAGTCCTATTACTTCGTTCTAGTTGAAATTAGCATCAAAAGAAGCAATCCCATCACTATCGCGTCCAAAACAATGCGTAGATCTGACACAAATCTTCATTTAGTGAGAACTTCATATTGTTTCGTTGGTTGTTTCAAATTTATAAAGAAAGAGGTGATTAGAAGTCGTATTACTTTGTTCTACTTTAATTAGCATCAAAAGGAGAAACTCATGACTATCGCGTTCAAAACCATGCATACATTTCACACAAGTTTCATTTAGGGAGACCTTCTTATTTTTTTCATTGGTTCACTAAAATTATCAAAGAAAGAGGTGATTAGGAGTCTTATTACTTCGTTCTAATTTGATTAGCTTCAAAAGGAGCAATCCCATAACTATTGCGTTAAACACGAGCGTGCATCTCACACAAGTCTTGATTAAGGGAGACCTTCTTATTGTTTCAATCGTTCTCTCAAATTTTCAAAGAAAGAGGTGATTATGAGTCCTATGACTTCGTTCTAGTGTTATTAGCATCAAAAAGAGCAATCCTATCACTAGTGCCTTCAAAACGATCTGTACATCTCACACAAGTCATCATTTTGGGAGACCTTCTTATTGTTTCATTAGTTCTCTCAAATTGTCAAAATATAGGTGATTATGAGTCCTATTACTTCGTTCTAGTTGAAATTAGCATCAAAAGAAGCAATCCCATCACTATCGCGTCCAAAACAATGCGTAGATCTGACACAAATCTTCATTTAGTGAGAACTTCATATTGTTTCGTTGGTTGTTTCAAATTTATAAAGAAAGAGGTGATTAGAAGTCGTATTACTTTGTTCTACTTTAATTAGCATCAAAAGGAGAAACTCATGACTATCGCGTTCAAAACCATGCATACATTTCACACAAGTTTTCATTTAGGGAGACCTTCTTATTTTTTTCATTGGTTCACTAAAATTATCAAAGAAAGAGGTGATTAGGAGTCTTATTACTTCGTTCTAATTTGATTAGCTTCAAAAGGAACAATCCCATAACTATTGCGTTAAACACGAGCGTGCATCTCACACAAGTCTTGATTAAGGGAGACCTTCTTATTGTTTCAATCGTTCTCTCAAATTTTCAAAGAAAGAGGTGATTATGAGTCCTATGACTTCGTTCTAGTGTTATTAGCATCAAAAGGAGCAATCCTATCACTAGTGCCTTCAAAACGATCTGTACATCTCACACAAGTCATCATTTTGGGAGACCTTCTTATTGTTTCATTAGTTCTCTCAAATTGTCAAAATATAGGTGATTATGAGTCCTATTACTTCGTTCTAGTTGAAATTAGCATCAAAAGAAGCAATCCCATCACTATCGCGTCCAAAACAATGCGTAGATCTGACACAAATCTTCATTTAGTGAGAACTTCATATTGTTTCGTTGGTTGTTTCAAATTTATAAAGAAAGAGGTGATTAGAAGTCGTATTACTTTGTTCTACTTTAATTAGCATCAAAAGGAGAAACTCATGACTATCGCGTTCAAAACCATGCATACATTTCACACAAGTCTTCATTTAGGGAGACCTTCTTATTTTTTTCATTGGTTCACTAAAATTATCAAAGAAAGAGGTGATTAGGAGTCTTATTACTTCGTTCTAATTTGATTAGCTTCAAAAGGAAGCAATCCCATAACTATTGCTGTTAAAAACGAGCGTACATCTCACACAAGTCTTGATTAAGGGAGACCTTCTTATTGTTTCAATCGTTCTCTCAAATTTTCAAAGAAAGAGGTGATTATGAGTCCTATGACTTCGTTCTAGTGTTATTAGCATCAAAAGAGCAATCCTATCACTAGTGCCTTCAAAACGATCTGTACATCTCACACAAGTCATCATTTTGGGAGACCTTCTTATTGTTTCATTAGTTCTCTCAAATTGTCAAAATATAGGTGATTATGAGTCCTATTACTTCGTTCTAGTTGAAATTAGCATCAAAAGAAGCAATCCCATCACTATCGCGTCCAAAACAATGCGTAGATCTGACACAAATCTTCATTTAGTGAGAACTTCATATTGTTTCGTTGGTTGTTTCAAATTTATAAAGAAAGAGGTGATTAGAAGTCGTATTACTTTGTTCTACTTTAATTAGCATCAAAAGGAGAAACTCATGACTATCGCGTTCAAAACCATGCATACATTTCACACAAGTCTTCATTTAGGGAGACCTTCTTATTTTTTTCATTGGTTCACTAAAATTATCAAAGAAAGAGGTGATTAGGAGTCTTATTACTTCGTTCTAATTTGATTAGCTTCAAAAGGAGCAATCCCATAACTATTGCGTTAAAAACGAGCGTGCATCTCACACAAGTCTTGATTAAGGGAGACCTTCTTATTGTTTCAATCGTTCTCTCAAATTTTCAAAGAAAGAGGTGATTATGAGTCCTATGACTTCGTTCTAGTGTTATTAGCATCAAAAAGAGCAATCCTATCACTAGTGCCTTCAAAACGATCTGTACATCTCACACAAGTCATCATTTTGGGAGACCTTCTTATTGTTTCATTAGTTCTCTCAAATTGTCAAAATATAGGTGATTATGAGTCCTATTACTTCGTTCTAGTTGAAATTAGCATCAAAAGAAGCAATCCCAACATCCCATCACTATCGCGTCCAAAACAATGCGTAGATCTGACACAAATCTTCATTTAGTGAGAACTTCATATTGTTTCGTTGGTTGTTTCAAATTTATAAAGAAAGAGGTGATTAGAAGTCGTATTACTTTGTTCTACTTTAATTAGCATCAAAAGGAGAAACTCATGACTATCGCGTTCAAAACCATGCATACATTTCACACAAGTTTCATTTAGGGAGACCTTCTTATTTTTTTCATTGGTTCACTAAAATTATCAAAGAAAGAGGTGATTAGGAGTCTTATTACTTCGTTCTAATTTGATTAGCTTCAAAAGGAAGCAATCCCATAACTATTGCGTTAAAAACGAGCGTGCATCTCACACAAGTCTTGATTAAGGGAGACCTTCTTATTGTTTCAATCGTTCTCTCAAATTTTCAAAGAAAGAGGTGATTATGAGTCCTATGACTTCGTTCTAGTGTTATTAGCATCAAAAGAGCAATCCTATCACTAGTGCCTTCAAAACGATCTGTACATCTCACACAAGTCATCATTTTGGGAGACCTTCTTATTGTTTCATTAGTTCTCTCAAATTGTCAAAATATAGGTGATTATGAGTCCTATTACTTCGTTCTAGTTGAAATTAGCATCAAAAGAAGCAATCCCATCACTATCGCGTCCAAAACAATGCGTAGATCTGACACAAATCTTCATTTAGTGAGAACTTCATATTGTTTCGTTGGTTGTTTCAAATTTATAAAGAAAGAGGTGATTAGAAGTCGTATTACTTTGTTCTACTTTAATTAGCATCAAAAGGAGAAACTCATGACTATCGCGTTCAAAACCATGCATACATTTCACACAAGTCTTCATTTAGGGAGACCTTCTTATTTTTTTCATTGGTTCACTAAAATTATCAAAGAAAGAGGTGATTAGGAGTCTTATTACTTCGTTCTAATTTGATTAGCTTCAAAAGGAACAATCCCATAACTATTGCGTTAAACACGAGCGTGCATCTCACACAAGTCTTGATTAAGGGAGACCTTCTTATTGTTTCAATCGTTCTCTCAAATTTTCAAAGAAAGAGGTGATTATGAGTCCTATGACTTCGTTCTAGTGTTATTAGCATCAAAAGGAGCAATCCTATCACTAGTGCCTTCAAAACGATCTGTACATCTCACACAAGTCATCATTTTGGGAGACCTTCTTATTGTTTCATTAGTTCTCTCAAATTGTCAAAATATAGGTGATTATGAGTCCTATTACTTCGTTCTAGTTGAAATTAGCATCAAAAGAAGCAATCCCATCACTATCGCGTCCAAAACAATGCGTAGATCTGACACAAATCTTCATTTAGTGAGAACTTCATATTGTTTCGTTGGTTGTTTCAAATTTATAAAGAAAGAGGTGATTAGAAGTCGTATTACTTTGTTCTACTTTAATTAGCATCAAAAGGAGAAACTCATGACTATCGCGTTCAAAACCATGCATACATTTCACACAAGTCTTCATTTAGGGAGACCTTCTTATTTTTTTCATTGGTTCACTAAAATTATCAAAGAAAGAGGTGATTAGGAGTCTTATTACTTCGTTCTAATTTGATTAGCTTCAAAAGGAGCAATCCCATAACTATTGCGTTAAAAACGAGCGTACATCTCACACAAGTCTTGATTAAGGGAGACCTTCTTATTGTTTCAATCGTTCTCTCAAATTTTCAAAGAAAGAGGTGATTATGAGTCCTATGACTTCGTTCTAGTGTTATTAGCATCAAAAGAGCAATCCTATCACTAGTGCCTTCAAAACGATCTGTACATCTCACACAAGTCATCATTTTGGGAGACCTTCTTATTGTTTCATTAGTTCTCTCAAATTGTCAAAATATAGGTGATTATGAGTCCTATTACTTCGTTCTAGTTGAAATTAGCATCAAAAGAAGCAATCCCATCACTATCGCGTCCAAAACAATGCGTAGATCTGACACAAATCTTCATTTAGTGAGAACTTCATATTGTTTCGTTGGTTGTTTCAAATTTATAAAGAAAGAGGTGATTAGAAGTCGTATTACTTTGTTCTACTTTAATTAGCATCAAAAGGAGAAACTCATGACTATCGCGTTCAAAACCATGCATACATTTCACACAAGTTTTCATTTAGGGAGACCTTCTTATTTTTTTCATTGGTTCACTAAAATTATCAAAGAAAGAGGTGATTAGGAGTCTTATTACTTCGTTCTAATTTGATTAGCTTCAAAAGGAACAATCCCATAACTATTGCGTTAAACACGAGCGTGCATCTCACACAAGTCTTGATTAAGGGAGACCTTCTTATTGTTTCAATCGTTCTCTCAAATTTTCAAAGAAAGAGGTGATTATGAGTCCTATGACTTCGTTCTAGTGTTATTAGCATCAAAAAGAGCAATCCTATCACTAGTGCCTTCAAAACGATCTGTACATCTCACACAAGTCATCATTTTGGGAGACCTTCTTATTGTTTCATTAGTTCTCTCAAATTGTCAAAATATAGGTGATTATGAGTCCTATTACTTCGTTCTAGTTGAAATTAGCATCAAAAGAAGCAATCCCATCACTATCGCGTCCAAAACAATGCGTAGATCTGACACAAATCTTCATTTAGTGAGAACTTCATATTGTTTCGTTGGTTGTTTCAAATTTATAAAGAAAGAGGTGATTAGAAGTCGTATTACTTTGTTCTACTTTAATTAGCATCAAAAGGAGAAACTCATGACTATCGCGTTCAAAACCATGCATACATTTCACACAAGTCTTCATTTAGGGAGACCTTCTTATTTTTTTCATTGGTTCACTAAAATTATCAAAGAAAGAGGTGATTAGGAGTCTTATTACTTCGTTCTAATTTGATTAGCTTCAAAAGGAGCAATCCCATAACTATTGCGTTAAACACGAGCGTGCATCTCACACAAGTCTTGATTAAGGGAGACCTTCTTATTGTTTCAATCGTTCTCTCAAATTTTCAAAGAAAGAGGTGATTATGAGTCCTATGACTTCGTTCTAGTGTTATTAGCATCAAAAAGAGCAATCCTATCACTAGTGCCTTCAAAACGATCTGTACATCTCACACAAGTCATCATTTTGGGAGACCTTCTTATTGTTTCATTAGTTCTCTCAAATTGTCAAAATATAGGTGATTATGAGTCCTATTACTTCGTTCTAGTTGAAATTAGCATCAAAAGAAGCAATCCCATCACTATCGCGTCCAAAACAATGCGTAGATCTGACACAAATCTTCATTTAGTGAGAACTTCATATTGTTTCGTTGGTTGTTTCAAATTTATAAAGAAAGAGGTGATTAGAAGTCGTATTACTTTGTTCTACTTTAATTAGCATCAAAAGGAGAAACTCATGACTATCGCGTTCAAAACCATGCATACATTTCACACAAGTCTTCATTTAGGGAGACCTTCTTATTTTTTTCATTGGTTCACTAAAATTATCAAAGAAAGAGGTGATTAGGAGTCTTATTACTTCGTTCTAATTTGATTAGCTTCAAAAGGAACAATCCCATAACTATTGCGTTAAACACGAGCGTGCATCTCACACAAGTCTTGATTAAGGGAGACCTTCTTATTGTTTCAATCGTTCTCTCAAATTTTCAAAGAAAGAGGTGATTATGAGTCCTATGACTTCGTTCTAGTGTTATTAGCATCAAAAGGAGCAATCCTATCACTAGTGCCTTCAAAACGATCTGTACATCTCACACAAGTCATCATTTTGGGAGACCTTCTTATTGTTTCATTAGTTCTCTCAAATTGTCAAAATATAGGTGATTATGAGTCCTATTACTTCGTTCTAGTTGAAATTAGCATCAAAAGAAGCAATCCCATCACTATCGCGTCCAAAACAATGCGTAGATCTGACACAAATCTTCATTTAGTGAGAACTTCATATTGTTTCGTTGGTTGTTTCAAATTTATAAAGAAAGAGGTGATTAGAAGTCGTATTACTTTGTTCTACTTTAATTAGCATCAAAAGGAGAAACTCATGACTATCGCGTTCAAAACCATGCATACATTTCACACAAGTCTTCATTTAGGGAGACCTTCTTATTTTTTTCATTGGTTCACTAAAATTATCAAAGAAAGAGGTGATTAGGAGTCTTATTACTTCGTTCTAATTTGATTAGCTTCAAAAGGAACAATCCCATAACTATTGCGTTAAAAACGAGCGTGCATCTCACACAAGTCTTGATTAAGGGAGACCTTCTTATTGTTTCAATCGTTCTCTCAAATTTTCAAAGAAAGAGGTGATTATGAGTCCTATGACTTCGTTCTAGTGTTATTAGCATCAAAAGAGCAATCCTATCACTAGTGCCTTCAAAACGATCTGTACATCTCACACAAGTCATCATTTTGGGAGACCTTCTTATTGTTTCATTAGTTCTCTCAAATTGTCAAAATATAGGTGATTATGAGTCCTATTACTTCGTTCTAGTTGAAATTAGCATCAAAAGAAGCAATCCCATCACTATCGCGTCCAAAACAATGCGTAGATCTGACACAAATCTTCATTTAGTGAGAACTTCATATTGTTTCGTTGGTTGTTTCAAATTTATAAAGAAAGAGGTGATTAGAAGTCGTATTACTTTGTTCTACTTTAATTAGCATCAAAAGGAGAAACTCATGACTATCGCGTTCAAAACCATGCATACATTTCACACAAGTCTTCATTTAGGGAGACCTTCTTATTTTTTTCATTGGTTCACTAAAATTATCAAAGAAAGAGGTGATTAGGAGTCTTATTACTTCGTTCTAATTTGATTAGCTTCAAAAGGAGCAATCCCATAACTATTGCTGTTAAAAACGAGCGTACATCTCACACAAGTCTTGATTAAGGGAGACCTTCTTATTGTTTCAATCGTTCTCTCAAATTTTCAAAGAAAGAGGTGATTATGAGTCCTATGACTTCGTTCTAGTGTTATTAGCATCAAAAGAGCAATCCTATCACTAGTGCCTTCAAAACGATCTGTACATCTCACACAAGTCATCATTTTGGGAGACCTTCTTATTGTTTCATTAGTTCTCTCAAATTGTCAAAATATAGGTGATTATGAGTCCTATTACTTCGTTCTAGTTGAAATTAGCATCAAAAGAAGCAATCCCATCACTATCGCGTCCAAAACAATGCGTAGATCTGACACAAATCTTCATTTAGTGAGAACTTCATATTGTTTCGTTGGTTGTTTCAAATTTATAAAGAAAGAGGTGATTAGAAGTCGTATTACTTTGTTCTACTTTAATTAGCATCAAAAGGAGAAACTCATGACTATCGCGTTCAAAACCATGCATACATTTCACACAAGTTTTCATTTAGGGAGACCTTCTTATTTTTTTCATTGGTTCACTAAAATTATCAAAGAAAGAGGTGATTAGGAGTCTTATTACTTCGTTCTAATTTGATTAGCTTCAAAAGGAGCAATCCCATAACTATTGCGTTAAACACGAGCGTGCATCTCACACAAGTCTTGATTAAGGGAGACCTTCTTATTGTTTCAATCGTTCTCTCAAATTTTCAAAGAAAGAGGTGATTATGAGTCCTATGACTTCGTTCTAGTGTTATTAGCATCAAAAGGAGCAATCCTATCACTAGTGCCTTCAAAACGATCTGTACATCTCACACAAGTCATCATTTTGGGAGACCTTCTTATTGTTTCATTAGTTCTCTCAAATTGTCAAAATATAGGTGATTATGAGTCCTATTACTTCGTTCTAGTTGAAATTAGCATCAAAAGAAGCAATCCCATCACTATCGCGTCCAAAACAATGCGTAGATCTGACACAAATCTTCATTTAGTGAGAACTTCATATTGTTTCGTTGGTTGTTTCAAATTTATAAAGAAAGAGGTGATTAGAAGTCGTATTACTTTGTTCTACTTTAATTAGCATCAAAAGGAGAAACTCATGACTATCGCGTTCAAAACCATGCATACATTTCACACAAGTCTTCATTTAGGGAGACCTTCTTATTTTTTTCATTGGTTCACTAAAATTATCAAAGAAAGAGGTGATTAGGAGTCTTATTACTTCGTTCTAATTTGATTAGCTTCAAAAGGAACAATCCCATAACTATTGCGTTAAACACGAGCGTGCATCTCACACAAGTCTTGATTAAGGGAGACCTTCTTATTGTTTCAATCGTTCTCTCAAATTTTCAAAGAAAGAGGTGATTATGAGTCCTATGACTTCGTTCTAGTGTTATTAGCATCAAAAGGAGCAATCCTATCACTAGTGCCTTCAAAACGATCTGTACATCTCACACAAGTCATCATTTTGGGAGACCTTCTTATTGTTTCATTAGTTCTCTCAAATTGTCAAAATATAGGTGATTATGAGTCCTATTACTTCGTTCTAGTTGAAATTAGCATCAAAAGAAGCAATCCCATCACTATCGCGTCCAAAACAATGCGTAGATCTGACACAAATCTTCATTTAGTGAGAACTTCATATTGTTTCGTTGGTTGTTTCAAATTTATAAAGAAAGAGGTGATTAGAAGTCGTATTACTTTGTTCTACTTTAATTAGCATCAAAAGGAGAAACTCATGACTATCGCGTTCAAAACCATGCATACATTTCACACAAGTCTTCATTTAGGGAGACCTTCTTATTTTTTTCATTGGTTCACTAAAATTATCAAAGAAAGAGGTGATTAGGAGTCTTATTACTTCGTTCTAATTTGATTAGCTTCAAAAGGAGCAATCCCATAACTATTGCTGTTAAAAACGAGCGTACATCTCACACAAGTCTTGATTAAGGGAGACCTTCTTATTGTTTCAATCGTTCTCTCAAATTTTCAAAGAAAGAGGTGATTATGAGTCCTATGACTTCGTTCTAGTGTTATTAGCATCAAAAGAGCAATCCTATCACTAGTGCCTTCAAAACGATCTGTACATCTCACACAAGTCATCATTTTGGGAGACCTTCTTATTGTTTCATTAGTTCTCTCAAATTGTCAAAATATAGGTGATTATGAGTCCTATTACTTCGTTCTAGTTGAAATTAGCATCAAAAGAAGCAATCCCATCACTATCGCGTCCAAAACAATGCGTAGATCTGACACAAATCTTCATTTAGTGAGAACTTCATATTGTTTCGTTGGTTGTTTCAAATTTATAAAGAAAGAGGTGATTAGAAGTCGTATTACTTTGTTCTACTTTAATTAGCATCAAAAGGAGAAACTCATGACTATCGCGTTCAAAACCATGCATACATTTCACACAAGTTTTCATTTAGGGAGACCTTCTTATTTTTTTCATTGGTTCACTAAAATTATCAAAGAAAGAGGTGATTAGGAGTCTTATTACTTCGTTCTAATTTGATTAGCTTCAAAAGGAACAATCCCATAACTATTGCGTTAAAAACGAGCGTGCATCTCACACAAGTCTTGATTAAGGGAGACCTTCTTATTGTTTCAATCGTTCTCTCAAATTTTCAAAGAAAGAGGTGATTATGAGTCCTATGACTTCGTTCTAGTGTTATTAGCATCAAAAGAGCAATCCTATCACTAGTGCCTTCAAAACGATCTGTACATCTCACACAAGTCATCATTTTGGGAGACCTTCTTATTGTTTCATTAGTTCTCTCAAATTGTCAAAATATAGGTGATTATGAGTCCTATTACTTCGTTCTAGTTGAAATTAGCATCAAAAGAAGCAATCCCATCACTATCGCGTCCAAAACAATGCGTAGATCTGACACAAATCTTCATTTAGTGAGAACTTCATATTGTTTCGTTGGTTGTTTCAAATTTATAAAGAAAGAGGTGATTAGAAGTCGTATTACTTTGTTCTACTTTAATTAGCATCAAAAGGAGAAACTCATGACTATCGCGTTCAAAACCATGCATACATTTCACACAAGTCTTCATTTAGGGAGACCTTCTTATTTTTTTCATTGGTTCACTAAAATTATCAAAGAAAGAGGTGATTAGGAGTCTTATTACTTCGTTCTAATTTGATTAGCTTCAAAAGGAGCAATCCCATAACTATTGCGTTAAAAACGAGCGTGCATCTCACACAAGTCTTGATTAAGGGAGACCTTCTTATTGTTTCAATCGTTCTCTCAAATTTTCAAAGAAAGAGGTGATTATGAGTCCTATGACTTCGTTCTAGTGTTATTAGCATCAAAAGAGCAATCCTATCACTAGTGCCTTCAAAACGATCTGTACATCTCACACAAGTCATCATTTTGGGAGACCTTCTTATTGTTTCATTAGTTCTCTCAAATTGTCAAAATATAGGTGATTATGAGTCCTATTACTTCGTTCTAGTTGAAATTAGCATCAAAAGAAGCAATCCCATCACTATCGCGTCCAAAACAATGCGTAGATCTGACACAAATCTTCATTTAGTGAGAACTTCATATTGTTTCGTTGGTTGTTTCAAATTTATAAAGAAAGAGGTGATTAGAAGTCGTATTACTTTGTTCTACTTTAATTAGCATCAAAAGGAGAAACTCATGACTATCGCGTTCAAAACCATGCATACATTTCACACAAGTCTTCATTTAGGGAGACCTTCTTATTTTTTTCATTGGTTCACTAAAATTATCAAAGAAAGAGGTGATTAGGAGTCTTATTACTTCGTTCTAATTTGATTAGCTTCAAAAGGAGCAATCCCATAACTATTGCGTTAAAAACGAGCGTGCATCTCACACAAGTCTTGATTAAGGGAGACCTTCTTATTGTTTCAATCGTTCTCTCAAATTTTCAAAGAAAGAGGTGATTATGAGTCCTATGACTTCGTTCTAGTGTTATTAGCATCAAAAGGAGCAATCCTATCACTAGTGCCTTCAAAACGATCTGTACATCTCACACAAGTCATCATTTTGGGAGACCTTCTTATTGTTTCATTAGTTCTCTCAAATTGTCAAAATATAGGTGATTATGAGTCCTATTACTTCGTTCTAGTTGAAATTAGCATCAAAAGAAGCAATCCCATCACTATCGCGTCCAAAACAATGCGTAGATCTGACACAAATCTTCATTTAGTGAGAACTTCATATTGTTTCGTTGGTTGTTTCAAATTTATAAAGAAAGAGGTGATTAGAAGTCGTATTACTTTGTTCTACTTTAATTAGCATCAAAAGGAGAAACTCATGACTATCGCGTTCAAAACCATGCATACATTTCACACAAGTCTTCATTTAGGGAGACCTTCTTATTTTTTTCATTGGTTCACTAAAATTATCAAAGAAAGAGGTGATTAGGAGTCTTATTACTTCGTTCTAATTTGATTAGCTTCAAAAGGAACAATCCCATAACTATTGCGTTAAAAACGAGCGTGCATCTCACACAAGTCTTGATTAAGGGAGACCTTCTTATTGTTTCAATCGTTCTCTCAAATTTTCAAAGAAAGAGGTGATTATGAGTCCTATGACTTCGTTCTAGTGTTATTAGCATCAAAAGAGCAATCCTATCACTAGTGCCTTCAAAACGATCTGTACATCTCACACAAGTCATCATTTTGGGAGACCTTCTTATTGTTTCATTAGTTCTCTCAAATTGTCAAAATATAGGTGATTATGAGTCCTATTACTTCGTTCTAGTTGAAATTAGCATCAAAAGAAGCAATCCCATCACTATCGCGTCCAAAACAATGCGTAGATCTGACACAAATCTTCATTTAGTGAGAACTTCATATTGTTTCGTTGGTTGTTTCAAATTTATAAAGAAAGAGGTGATTAGAAGTCGTATTACTTTGTTCTACTTTAATTAGCATCAAAAGGAGAAACTCATGACTATCGCGTTCAAAACCATGCATACATTTCACACAAGTCTTCATTTAGGGAGACCTTCTTATTTTTTTCATTGGTTCACTAAAATTATCAAAGAAAGAGGTGATTAGGAGTCTTATTACTTCGTTCTAATTTGATTAGCTTCAAAAGGAGCAATCCCATAACTATTGTGTTAAAAACGAGCGTACATCTCACACAAGTCTTGATTAAGGGAGACCTTCTTATTGTTTCAATCGTTCTCTCAAATTTTCAAAGAAAGAGGTGATTATGAGTCCTATGACTTCGTTCTAGTGTTATTAGCATCAAAAGAGCAATCCTATCACTAGTGCCTTCAAAACGATCTGTACATCTCACACAAGTCATCATTTTGGGAGACCTTCTTATTGTTTCATTAGTTCTCTCAAATTGTCAAAATATAGGTGATTATGAGTCCTATTACTTCGTTCTAGTTGAAATTAGCATCAAAAGAAGCAATCCCATCACTATCGCGTCCAAAACAATGCGTAGATCTGACACAAATCTTCATTTAGTGAGAACTTCATATTGTTTCGTTGGTTGTTTCAAATTTATAAAGAAAGAGGTGATTAGAAGTCGTATTACTTTGTTCTACTTTAATTAGCATCAAAAGGAGAAACTCATGACTATCGCGTTCAAAACCATGCATACATTTCACACAAGTCTTCATTTAGGGAGACCTTCTTATTTTTTTCATTGGTTCACTAAAATTATCAAAGAAAGAGGTGATTAGGAGTCTTATTACTTCGTTCTAATTTGATTAGCTTCAAAAGGAGCAATCCCATAACTATTGCTGTTAAAAACGAGCGTACATCTCACACAAGTCTTGATTAAGGGAGACCTTCTTATTGTTTCAATCGTTCTCTCAAATTTTCAAAGAAAGAGGTGATTATGAGTCCTATGACTTCGTTCTAGTGTTATTAGCATCAAAAGAGCAATCCTATCACTAGTGCCTTCAAAACGATCTGTACATCTCACACAAGTCATCATTTTGGGAGACCTTCTTATTGTTTCATTAGTTCTCTCAAATTGTCAAAATATAGGTGATTATGAGTCCTATTACTTCGTTCTAGTTGAAATTAGCATCAAAAGAAGCAATCCCATCACTATCGCGTCCAAAACAATGCGTAGATCTGACACAAATCTTCATTTAGTGAGAACTTCATATTGTTTCGTTGGTTGTTTCAAATTTATAAAGAAAGAGGTGATTAGAAGTCGTATTACTTTGTTCTACTTTAATTAGCATCAAAAGGAGAAACTCATGACTATCGCGTTCAAAACCATGCATACATTTCACACAAGTTTTCATTTAGGGAGACCTTCTTATTTTTTTCATTGGTTCACTAAAATTATCAAAGAAAGAGGTGATTAGGAGTCTTATTACTTCGTTCTAATTTGATTAGCTTCAAAAGGAGCAATCCCATAACTATTGCGTTAAAAACGAGCGTGCATCTCACACAAGTCTTGATTAAGGGAGACCTTCTTATTGTTTCAATCGTTCTCTCAAATTTTCAAAGAAAGAGGTGATTATGAGTCCTATGACTTCGTTCTAGTGTTATTAGCATCAAAAGAGCAATCCTATCACTAGTGCCTTCAAAACGATCTGTACATCTCACACAAGTCATCATTTTGGGAGACCTTCTTATTGTTTCATTAGTTCTCTCAAATTGTCAAAATATAGGTGATTATGAGTCCTATTACTTCGTTCTAGTTGAAATTAGCATCAAAAGAAGCAATCCCATCACTATCGCGTCCAAAACAATGCGTAGATCTGACACAAATCTTCATTTAGTGAGAACTTCATATTGTTTCGTTGGTTGTTTCAAATTTATAAAGAAAGAGGTGATTAGAAGTCGTATTACTTTGTTCTACTTTAATTAGCATCAAAAGGAGAAACTCATGACTATCGCGTTCAAAACCATGCATACATTTCACACAAGTTTTCATTTAGGGAGACCTTCTTATTTTTTTCATTGGTTCACTAAAATTATCAAAGAAAGAGGTGATTAGGAGTCTTATTACTTCGTTCTAATTTGATTAGCTTCAAAAGGAACAATCCCATAACTATTGCGTTAAACACGAGCGTGCATCTCACACAAGTCTTGATTAAGGGAGACCTTCTTATTGTTTCAATCGTTCTCTCAAATTTTCAAAGAAAGAGGTGATTATGAGTCCTATGACTTCGTTCTAGTGTTATTAGCATCAAAAGGAGCAATCCTATCACTAGTGCCTTCAAAACGATCTGTACATCTCACACAAGTCATCATTTTGGGAGACCTTCTTATTGTTTCATTAGTTCTCTCAAATTGTCAAAATATAGGTGATTATGAGTCCTATTACTTCGTTCTAGTTGAAATTAGCATCAAAAGAAGCAATCCCATCACTATCGCGTCCAAAACAATGCGTAGATCTGACACAAATCTTCATTTAGTGAGAACTTCATATTGTTTCGTTGGTTGTTTCAAATTTATAAAGAAAGAGGTGATTAGAAGTCGTATTACTTTGTTCTACTTTAATTAGCATCAAAAGGAGAAACTCATGACTATCGCGTTCAAAACCATGCATACATTTCACACAAGTCTTCATTTAGGGAGACCTTCTTATTTTTTTCATTGGTTCACTAAAATTATCAAAGAAAGAGGTGATTAGGAGTCTTATTACTTCGTTCTAATTTGATTAGCTTCAAAAGGAACAATCCCATAACTATTGCGTTAAAAACGAGCGTGCATCTCACACAAGTCTTGATTAAGGGAGACCTTCTTATTGTTTCAATCGTTCTCTCAAATTTTCAAAGAAAGAGGTGATTATGAGTCCTATGACTTCGTTCTAGTGTTATTAGCATCAAAAGAGCAATCCTATCACTAGTGCCTTCAAAACGATCTGTACATCTCACACAAGTCATCATTTTGGGAGACCTTCTTATTGTTTCATTAGTTCTCTCAAATTGTCAAAATATAGGTGATTATGAGTCCTATTACTTCGTTCTAGTTGAAATTAGCATCAAAAGAAGCAATCCCATCACTATCGCGTCCAAAACAATGCGTAGATCTGACACAAATCTTCATTTAGTGAGAACTTCATATTGTTTCGTTGGTTGTTTCAAATTTATAAAGAAAGAGGTGATTAGAAGTCGTATTACTTTGTTCTACTTTAATTAGCATCAAAAGGAGAAACTCATGACTATCGCGTTCAAAACCATGCATACATTTCACACAAGTCTTCATTTAGGGAGACCTTCTTATTTTTTTCATTGGTTCACTAAAATTATCAAAGAAAGAGGTGATTAGGAGTCTTATTACTTCGTTCTAATTTGATTAGCTTCAAAAGGAGCAATCCCATAACTATTGCTGTTAAAAACGAGCGTACATCTCACACAAGTCTTGATTAAGGGAGACCTTCTTATTGTTTCAATCGTTCTCTCAAATTTTCAAAGAAAGAGGTGATTATGAGTCCTATGACTTCGTTCTAGTGTTATTAGCATCAAAAGAGCAATCCTATCACTAGTGCCTTCAAAACGATCTGTACATCTCACACAAGTCATCATTTTGGGAGACCTTCTTATTGTTTCATTAGTTCTCTCAAATTGTCAAAATATAGGTGATTATGAGTCCTATTACTTCGTTCTAGTTGAAATTAGCATCAAAAGAAGCAATCCCATCACTATCGCGTCCAAAACAATGCGTAGATCTGACACAAATCTTCATTTAGTGAGAACTTCATATTGTTTCGTTGGTTGTTTCAAATTTATAAAGAAAGAGGTGATTAGAAGTCGTATTACTTTGTTCTACTTTAATTAGCATCAAAAGGAGAAACTCATGACTATCGCGTTCAAAACCATGCATACATTTCACACAAGTCTTCATTTAGGGAGACCTTCTTATTTTTTTCATTGGTTCACTAAAATTATCAAAGAAAGAGGTGATTAGGAGTCTTATTACTTCGTTCTAATTTGATTAGCTTCAAAAGGAGCAATCCCATAACTATTGCTGTTAAAAACGAGCGTACATCTCACACAAGTCTTGATTAAGGGAGACCTTCTTATTGTTTCAATCGTTCTCTCAAATTTTCAAAGAAAGAGGTGATTATGAGTCCTATGACTTCGTTCTAGTGTTATTAGCATCAAAAGAGCAATCCTATCACTAGTGCCTTCAAAACGATCTGTACATCTCACACAAGTCATCATTTTGGGAGACCTTCTTATTGTTTCATTAGTTCTCTCAAATTGTCAAAATATAGGTGATTATGAGTCCTATTACTTCGTTCTAGTTGAAATTAGCATCAAAAGAAGCAATCCCATCACTATCGCGTCCAAAACAATGCGTAGATCTGACACAAATCTTCATTTAGTGAGAACTTCATATTGTTTCGTTGGTTGTTTCAAATTTATAAAGAAAGAGGTGATTAGAAGTCGTATTACTTTGTTCTACTTTAATTAGCATCAAAAGGAGAAACTCATGACTATCGCGTTCAAAACCATGCATACATTTCACACAAGTTTTCATTTAGGGAGACCTTCTTATTTTTTTCATTGGTTCACTAAAATTATCAAAGAAAGAGGTGATTAGGAGTCTTATTACTTCGTTCTAATTTGATTAGCTTCAAAAAGAAGCAATCCCATAACTATTGCATTAAACACGAGCGTGCATCTCACACAAGTCTTGATTAAGGGAGACCTTCTTATTGTTTCAATCGTTCTCTCAAATTTTCAAAGAAAGAGGTGATTATGAGTCCTATGACTTCGTTCTAGTGTTATTAGCATCAAAAGAGCAATCCTATCACTAGTGCCTTCAAAACGATCTGTACATCTCACACAAGTCATCATTTTGGGAGACCTTCTTATTGTTTCATTAGTTCTCTCAAATTGTCAAAATATAGGTGATTATGAGTCCTATTACTTCGTTCTAGTTGAAATTAGCATCAAAAGAAGCAATCCCATCACTATCGCGTCCAAAACAATGCGTAGATCTGACACAAATCTTCATTTAGTGAGAACTTCATATTGTTTCGTTGGTTGTTTCAAATTTATAAAGAAAGAGGTGATTAGAAGTCGTATTACTTTGTTCTACTTTAATTAGCATCAAAAGGAGAAACTCATGACTATCGCGTTCAAAACCATGCATACATTTCACACAAGTTTTCATTTAGGGAGACCTTCTTATTTTTTTCATTGGTTCACTAAAATTATCAAAGAAAGAGGTGATTAGGAGTCTTATTACTTCGTTCTAATTTGATTAGCTTCAAAAGGAACAATCCCATAACTATTGCGTTAAACACGAGCGTGCATCTCACACAAGTCTTGATTAAGGGAGACCTTCTTATTGTTTCAATCGTTCTCTCAAATTTTCAAAGAAAGAGGTGATTATGAGTCCTATGACTTCGTTCTAGTGTTATTAGCATCAAAAGGAGCAATCCTATCACTAGTGCCTTCAAAACGATCTGTACATCTCACACAAGTCATCATTTTGGGAGACCTTCTTATTGTTTCATTAGTTCTCTCAAATTGTCAAAATATAGGTGATTATGAGTCCTATTACTTCGTTCTAGTTGAAATTAGCATCAAAAGAAGCAATCCCATCACTATCGCGTCCAAAACAATGCGTAGATCTGACACAAATCTTCATTTAGTGAGAACTTCATATTGTTTCGTTGGTTGTTTCAAATTTATAAAGAAAGAGGTGATTAGAAGTCGTATTACTTTGTTCTACTTTAATTAGCATCAAAAGGAGAAACTCATGACTATCGCGTTCAAAACCATGCATACATTTCACACAAGTCTTCATTTAGGGAGACCTTCTTATTTTTTTCATTGGTTCACTAAAATTATCAAAGAAAGAGGTGATTAGGAGTCTTATTACTTCGTTCTAATTTGATTAGCTTCAAAAGGAACAATCCCATAACTATTGCGTTAAAAACGAGCGTGCATCTCACACAAGTCTTGATTAAGGGAGACCTTCTTATTGTTTCAATCGTTCTCTCAAATTTTCAAAGAAAGAGGTGATTATGAGTCCTATGACTTCGTTCTAGTGTTATTAGCATCAAAAGAGCAATCCTATCACTAGTGCCTTCAAAACGATCTGTACATCTCACACAAGTCATCATTTTGGGAGACCTTCTTATTGTTTCATTAGTTCTCTCAAATTGTCAAAATATAGGTGATTATGAGTCCTATTACTTCGTTCTAGTTGAAATTAGCATCAAAAGAAGCAATCCCATCACTATCGCGTCCAAAACAATGCGTAGATCTGACACAAATCTTCATTTAGTGAGAACTTCATATTGTTTCGTTGGTTGTTTCAAATTTATAAAGAAAGAGGTGATTAGAAGTCGTATTACTTTGTTCTACTTTAATTAGCATCAAAAGGAGAAACTCATGACTATCGCGTTCAAAACCATGCATACATTTCACATAAGTCTTCATTTAGGGAGACCTTCTTATTTTTTTCATTGGTTCACTAAAATTATCAAAGAAAGAGGTGATTAGGAGTCTTATTACTTCGTTCTAATTTGATTAGCTTCAAAAGGAGCAATCCCATAACTATTGTGTTAAAAACGAGCGTACATCTCACACAAGTCTTGATTAAGGGAGACCTTCTTATTGTTTCAATCGTTCTCTCAAATTTTCAAAGAAAGAGGTGATTATGAGTCCTATGACTTCGTTCTAGTGTTATTAGCATCAAAAGAGCAATCCTATCACTAGTGCCTTCAAAACGATCTGTACATCTCACACAAGTCATCATTTTGGGAGACCTTCTTATTGTTTCATTAGTTCTCTCAAATTGTCAAAATATAGGTGATTATGAGTCCTATTACTTCGTTCTAGTTGAAATTAGCATCAAAAGAAGCAATCCCATCACTATCGCGTCCAAAACAATGCGTAGATCTGACACAAATCTTCATTTAGTGAGAACTTCATATTGTTTCGTTGGTTGTTTCAAATTTATAAAGAAAGAGGTGATTAGAAGTCGTATTACTTTGTTCTACTTTAATTAGCATCAAAAGGAGAAACTCATGACTATCGCGTTCAAAACCATGCATACATTTCACACAAGTTTTCATTTAGGGAGACCTTCTTATTTTTTTCATTGGTTCACTAAAATTATCAAAGAAAGAGGTGATTAGGAGTCTTATTACTTCGTTCTAATTTGATTAGCTTCAAAAGGAGCAATCCCATAACTATTGCGTTAAACACGAGCGTGCATCTCACACAAGTCTTGATTAAGGGAGACCTTCTTATTGTTTCAATCGTTCTCTCAAATTTTCAAAGAAAGAGGTGATTATGAGTCCTATGACTTCGTTCTAGTGTTATTAGCATCAAAAGGAGCAATCCTATCACTAGTGCCTTCAAAACGATCTGTACATCTCACACAAGTCATCATTTTGGGAGACCTTCTTATTGTTTCATTAGTTCTCTCAAATTGTCAAAATATAGGTGATTATGAGTCCTATTACTTCGTTCTAGTTGAAATTAGCATCAAAAGAAGCAATCCCATCACTATCGCGTCCAAAACAATGCGTAGATCTGACACAAATCTTCATTTAGTGAGAACTTCATATTGTTTCGTTGGTTGTTTCAAATTTATAAAGAAAGAGGTGATTAGAAGTCGTATTACTTTGTTCTACTTTAATTAGCATCAAAAGGAGAAACTCATGACTATCGCGTTCAAAACCATGCATACATTTCACACAAGTCTTCATTTAGGGAGACCTTCTTATTTTTTTCATTGGTTCACTAAAATTATCAAAGAAAGAGGTGATTAGGAGTCTTATTACTTCGTTCTAATTTGATTAGCTTCAAAAGGAACAATCCCATAACTATTGCGTTAAACACGAGCGTGCATCTCACACAAGTCTTGATTAAGGGAGACCTTCTTATTGTTTCAATCGTTCTCTCAAATTTTCAAAGAAAGAGGTGATTATGAGTCCTATGACTTCGTTCTAGTGTTATTAGCATCAAAAGGAGCAATCCTATCACTAGTGCCTTCAAAACGATCTGTACATCTCACACAAGTCATCATTTTGGGAGACCTTCTTATTGTTTCATTAGTTCTCTCAAATTGTCAAAATATAGGTGATTATGAGTCCTATTACTTCGTTCTAGTTGAAATTAGCATCAAAAGAAGCAATCCCATCACTATCGCGTCCAAAACAATGCGTAGATCTGACACAAATCTTCATTTAGTGAGAACTTCATATTGTTTCGTTGGTTGTTTCAAATTTATAAAGAAAGAGGTGATTAGAAGTCGTATTACTTTGTTCTACTTTAATTAGCATCAAAAGGAGAAACTCATGACTATCGCGTTCAAAACCATGCATACATTTCACACAAGTTTTCATTTAGGGAGACCTTCTTATTTTTTTCATTGGTTCACTAAAATTATCAAAGAAAGAGGTGATTAGGAGTCTTATTACTTCGTTCTAATTTGATTAGCTTCAAAAGGAACAATCCCATAACTATTGCGTTAAACACGAGCGTGCATCTCACACAAGTCTTGATTAAGGGAGACCTTCTTATTGTTTCAATCGTTCTCTCAAATTTTCAAAGAAAGAGGTGATTATGAGTCCTATGACTTCGTTCTAGTGTTATTAGCATCAAAAGAGCAATCCTATCACTAGTGCCTTCAAAACGATCTGTACATCTCACACAAGTCATCATTTTGGGAGACCTTCTTATTGTTTCATTAGTTCTCTCAAATTGTCAAAATATAGGTGATTATGAGTCCTATTACTTCGTTCTAGTTGAAATTAGCATCAAAAGAAGCAATCCCATCACTATCGCGTCCAAAACAATGCGTAGATCTGACACAAATCTTCATTTAGTGAGAACTTCATATTGTTTCGTTGGTTGTTTCAAATTTATAAAGAAAGAGGTGATTAGAAGTCGTATTACTTTGTTCTACTTTAATTAGCATCAAAAGGAGAAACTCATGACTATCGCGTTCAAAACCATGCATACATTTCACACAAGTTTTCATTTAGGGAGACCTTCTTATTTTTTTCATTGGTTCACTAAAATTATCAAAGAAAGAGGTGATTAGGAGTCTTATTACTTCGTTCTAATTTGATTAGCTTCAAAAGGAGCAATCCCATAACTATTGCGTTAAAAACGAGCGTGCATCTCACACAAGTCTTGATTAAGGGAGACCTTCTTATTGTTTCAATCGTTCTCTCAAATTTTCAAAGAAAGAGGTGATTATGAGTCCTATGACTTCGTTCTAGTGTTATTAGCATCAAAAGAGCAATCCTATCACTAGTGCCTTCAAAACGATCTGTACATCTCACACAAGTCATCATTTTGGGAGACCTTCTTATTGTTTCATTAGTTCTCTCAAATTGTCAAAATATAGGTGATTATGAGTCCTATTACTTCGTTCTAGTTGAAATTAGCATCAAAAGAAGCAATCCCATCACTATCGCGTCCAAAACAATGCGTAGATCTGACACAAATCTTCATTTAGTGAGAACTTCATATTGTTTCGTTGGTTGTTTCAAATTTATAAAGAAAGAGGTGATTAGAAGTCGTATTACTTTGTTCTACTTTAATTAGCATCAAAAGGAGAAACTCATGACTATCGCGTTCAAAACCATGCATACATTTCACACAAGTTTTCATTTAGGGAGACCTTCTTATTTTTTTTCATTGGTTCACTAAAATTATCAAAGAAAGAGGTGATTAGGAGTCTTATTACTTCGTTCTAATTTGATTAGCTTCAAAAGGAACAATCCCATAACTATTGCGTTAAAAACGAGCGTGCATCTCACACAAGTCTTGATTAAGGGAGACCTTCTTATTGTTTCAATCGTTCTCTCAAATTTTCAAAGAAAGAGGTGATTATGAGTCCTATGACTTCGTTCTAGTGTTATTAGCATCAAAAGAGCAATCCTATCACTAGTGCCTTCAAAACGATCTGTACATCTCACACAAGTCATCATTTTGGGAGACCTTCTTATTGTTTCATTAGTTCTCTCAAATTGTCAAAATATAGGTGATTATGAGTCCTATTACTTCGTTCTAGTTGAAATTAGCATCAAAAGAAGCAATCCCATCACTATCGCGTCCAAAACAATGCGTAGATCTGACACAAATCTTCATTTAGTGAGAACTTCATATTGTTTCGTTGGTTGTTTCAAATTTATAAAGAAAGAGGTGATTAGAAGTCGTATTACTTTGTTCTACTTTAATTAGCATCAAAAGGAGAAACTCATGACTATCGCGTTCAAAACCATGCATACATTTCACACAAGTCTTCATTTAGGGAGACCTTCTTATTTTTTTCATTGGTTCACTAAAATTATCAAAGAAAGAGGTGATTAGGAGTCTTATTACTTCGTTCTAATTTGATTAGCTTCAAAAGGAAGCAATCCCATAACTATTGCGTTAAAAACGAGCGTGCATCTCACACAAGTCTTGATTAAGGGAGACCTTCTTATTGTTTCAATCGTTCTCTCAATTTTCAAAGAAAGAGGTGATTATGAGTCCTATGACTTCGTTCTAGTGTTATTAGCATCAAAAGAGCAATCCTATCACTAGTGCCTTCAAAACGATCTGTACATCTCACACAAGTCATCATTTTGGGAGACCTTCTTATTGTTTCATTAGTTCTCTCAAATTGTCAAATATAGGTGATTATGAGTCCTATTACTTCGTTCTAGTTGAAATTAGCATCAAAAGAAGCAATCCCATCACTATCGCGTCCAAAACAATGCGTAGATCTGACACAAATCTTCATTTAGTGAGAACTTCATATTGTTTCGTTGGTTGTTTCAAATTTATAAAGAAAGAGGTGATTAGAAGTCGTATTACTTTGTTCTACTTTAATTAGCATCAAAAGGAGAAACTCATGACTATCGCGTTCAAAACCATGCATACATTTCACACTAAGTCTTCATTTAGGGAGACCTTCTTATTTTTTTCATTGGTTCACTAAAATTATCAAAGAAAGAGGTGATTAGGAGTCTTATTACTTCGTTCTAATTTGATTAGCTTCAAAAGGAGCAATCCCATAACTATTGTGTTAAAAACGAGCGTACATCTCACACAAGTCTTGATTAAGGGAGACCTTCTTATTGTTTCAATCGTTCTCTCAAATTTCAAAGAAAGAGGTGATTATGAGTCCTATGACTTCGTTCTAGTGTTATTAGCATCAAAAGGAGCAATCCTATCACTAGTGCCTTCAAAACGATCTGTACATCTCACACAAGTCATCATTTTGGGAGACCTTCTTATTGTTTCATTAGTTCTCTCAAATTGTCAAAATATAGGTGATTATGAGTCCTATTACTCGTTCTAGTTGAAATTAGCATCAAAAGAAGCAATCCCATCACTATCGCGTCCAAAACAATGCGTAGATCTGACACAAATCTTCATTTAGTGAGAACTTCATATGTTTCGTTGGTTGTTTCAAATTTATAAGAAAGAGGTGATTAGAAGTCGTATTACTTTGTTCTACTTTAATTAGCATCAAAAGGAGAAACTCATGACTATAGCGTTCAAAACCATGCATACATTTCACATAAGTCTTCATTTAGGAGACCTTCTTATTTTTTCATTGGTTCACTAAAATTATCAAAGAAAGAGGTGATTAGGAGTCTTATTACTTGTTCTAATTTGATTAGCTTCAAAAGGAGCAATCCCATAACTATTGTGTTAAAACGAGCGTACATCTCACACAAGTCTTGATTAAGGGAGACCTTCTTATTGTTTCAATCGTTCTCTCAAATTTTCAAAGAAAGAGCTGATTATGAGTCCTATGACTTCGTTCTAGTGTTATTAGCATCAAAAAGAGCAATCCTATCACTAGTGCCTACAAAACGATCTTAACATCTCACACAAGTCATCATTTTAGGAGACCTTATTGTTTCATTAGTTCTCTCAAATTGTCAAAATATAGGTGATTATGAGTCCTATTACTTCGTTCTAGTTGAAATTAGCATCAAAAGAAGCAATCCCATAACCAAGTCCCTCTTGGTTCAATGGTAAAATAACTACTCATAAGGCTTTGAGTCCAAGAGGTCTTGGGATTCATTCCTGCCCAAGGTAGGAATGTTAAGATTTCAGCTTGAATTAACAAAAAAAAAGAAAAAAAAAAAAGCAATCCCATCACTATCGCGTCCAAAACAATGCGTAGATCTGACACAAATCTTCATTTAGTGAGAACTTCATATTATTTCGTTGGTTGTTTCAAATTTATAAAGAAAGAGGTGATTAGAAGTCGTATTACTTTGTTCTACTTTAATTAGCATCAAAAGGAGAAACTCATGACTATCGCGTTCAAAGCCATGCATACATTTCACACAAGTTTTCATTAGGGAGACCTTCTTATTTTTTCGTTGGTTCACTAAAATTATCAAGAAAGAGGTAATTAGGAGTCTTATTACTTCGTTCTAATTTGATTAGCTTCAAAAGGAGCAATCCCATAACTATTGCGTTAAACACGAGCGTGCATCTCACACAAGTCTTGATTAAGGGAGACCTTCTTATTGTTTCAATCGTTCTCTCAATTTTCAAAGAAAGAGGTGATTATGAGTCCTATGACTTCGTTCTAGTGTTATTAGCATCAAAAAGAGCAATCCTATCACTAGTGCCTTCAAAACGATCTGTACATCCTACACAAGTCATCATTTGGGAGACCTTCTTATTGTTTCATTAGTTCTCTCAAATTGTCAAAAATATAGGTGATTATGAGTCCTATTACTTCGTTCTAGTTGAAAATTAGCATCAAAAGAAGCAATCCCATCACTATCGCTGTCCAAAACAATGCGTAGATCTGACACAAATCTTCATTTAGTGAGAACTTCATATTGTTTCGTGGGTTGTTTCAAAATTTATAAAGAAAGAGGTGATTAGAAGTCGTATACTTGTTCTACTTTAATTAGCATCAAAAGGAGAACTCATGACTATCGCGTTCAAAACCATGCATACATTTCACACAAGTCTTCATTTTAGGGAGACCTTCTTATTTTTTTCATTGGTTCACTAAAATTATCAAAGAAAGAGGTGATTAGGAGTCTTATTACTTCGTTCTAATTTGATTAGCTTCAAAAGGAACAATCCCATAACTATTGCGTTAAACACGAGCGTGCATCTCACACAAGTCTTGATTAGGGAGACCTTCTTATTGTTTCAATCGTTCTCTCAAATTTTCAAAGAAAGAGGTGATTATGAGTCCTATGACTTCGTTTAGTGTTATTAGCATCAAAAGGAGCAATCCTATCACTAGTGCCTTCAAAACGATCTGTACATCTCACACAAGTCATCATTTTGGGAGACCTTCTTATTGTTTCATTAGGTTCTCTCAAATTGTCAAATATAGGTGATTATGAGTCCTATTACTTTCGTTCTAGTTTGAAATTAGCATCAAAGAAGCAATCCCTCACTATCGCGTCCAAACAATGCGTAGATCTGACACAAATCTTCATTTAGTGAGAACTTCATATTGTTTCGTTGGTTGTTTTCAAATTTATAAAGAAAGAGGTGATTAGAAGTCGTATTACTTTGTTCTACTTTAATTAGCATCAAAAGGAGAAACTCATGACTATCGCGTTCAAAACCATGCATACATTTCACACAAGTTTCATTTAGGGAGACCTTCTTATTTTTTTCATTGGTTCACTAAAATTATCAAAGAAAGAGGTGATTAGGAGTCTTATTACTTCGTTCTAATTTGATTAGCTTCAAAAGGAGCAATCCCATAACTATTGTGTTAAAAACGAGCGTACATCTCACACAAGTCTTGATTAAGGGAGACCTTCTTATTGTTTCAATCGTTCTCTCAAATTTTCAAAGAAAGAGGTGATTATGAGTCCTATGACTTCGTTCTAGTGTTATTAGCATCAAAAAGAGCAATCCTATCACTAGTGCCTTCAAAACGATCTGTACATCTCACACAAGTCATCATTTTGGGAGACCTTCTTATTGTTTCATTAGTTCTCTCAAATTGTCAAAATATAGGTGATTATGAGTCCTATTACTTCGTTCTA
>JAINUT010002587.1:0-60762 GCA_020205555.1 Panax stipuleanatus | reverse complement strand
TTGTTGGACCACAATAATCATCGTTTTTATCATTTTGGATTTTATGCTTTAAGGACCAACAATCTTGTGTACCGTGTCCTAAAGATCCTGAATGGTAAGAACATCTCTGGCTAGGATTGTATCTTTTGCTTTTTGGATCCAGAGGTGGAGCCCAGTTCGATAATTTTCTTGTGATCTATTAGCATCATCAACATATTTTCAAGGGAATCGCCTAGTGGAGTGAGCACCTGATTTTTTGTTCTTTCCAAATTTCTCTTTTCGGTCCTGGTAATTGTTGAATGCAGTTTGTTATGACGACAGATTGCCTTCCTCTTCCAAATGGGGGGACTATGGTGGGTTTCCTAGATTGCCCCTGTATAATGAGGGATACTTCTTCATTCGCCTTTCATGGGTACCCTATTGGGAGTGTTCGCATAGTTATCAGACTGTATATGCTCGGCGATACTTTCAGGCCGTGATATCTTTGATCTGCCTGCTTTCAGCCTCATCTATGTCATTTCGCCATGTTTGATCATCTCTGAGAATGGCTTTCCTATTCCAGCTAGGATCATCTCATAGTAAAAGTGCCTCTTGGATGTCTATGAAAGTCATCACCGTTTCAGCTTCTAACATAGGAGGGCTGACTTGTGCTGCTAGACGTCTCCATCTTTGGGCATACTCACGAAAAGACTCATTGCTTTGCTTTTTGACTTTGGTCAATTGATATCGATCCGGAGCCATCTGAGACTGGAAGTTGTATTGAGTTAGGAAGGCATGAGCAAGCTCTTCCCAACTGTGGGATTTTTGCATTATGCAGTCGAGCATACCATGTCCTAGCCTCTCCAGTGAGACTCTTTTAGAAAAGCTGCATTCTGAGGCTTTCATCTTCAACATAAGACCCTAGCTCGCCAATATATACTTTCGAGTGCGTATAGGGATCGCCTGCCCTATTGTACTTTTTAACTCTGGGACTTGGAATTTTTCAGGATATCTAGCCCCTAGGAATATGCAAGATCTGAATAGGTGACACTTCCAAGGTTTCCAATTCCTTTTATTGAACGGATGGTTTTCTTCCATTTGTCGGACTTTCCTTCGTATATCGCTAGTTTCCTAATCTTCTCTAAGATTTGTGATTCAGGGTTTTGTTAGTTCTTTCACTGTATCGCAGTTCATGGATCTGCATTTCCCCTTTTTGTCAGCACTTTGATTACCACCCTATGAGGAGGTATCTGTTTGATTAAGTGTTGGCTGGCCCTGAGTGTTTTTGCTTTGTTCTCTTAGGAGGATAGCCAACTCTGCTATTTGATTCTTAAGTCCTTCGAACTCTTTTTGAGATACGAAATTCCACTTGTATTGGCTACTTTCAGCCATGTCGGTTATATAAGCTTTGTGCCTTTTCAGATTATGATCTAGTAATGAGACCACTTTTTGTACCTACAACAAAATGTAAGATTGTCAATTTCCTGATGTAGGTAAGGACAGGATGCATGATGTGTTTTTATATTTTATCCTGCAAAACCGAGGTTAGTTTTTTTGATGATAGGATGACATGTATTTTGACAGGGAAAGTAAATCTTTCATTATGATATTTACATTGTGCTCCTCGGTAATTGGAGACTTAACATGGAATTGAAAGAGGAAGGCATGAAGAGCTTCCCTTCGGATTTGGTTAATCAGAGGCTGACCTATCCTAGGTTACTCTCACGGCTTTTATTTTGGCATGAAGGCTCCCAGATCATCGCAATCTACTAGAGGGGAAATTAATCCTATCTTTCAACTAGAGCGAATCTGGGTGGTGCATTTTCATGAGCCCGAGAGACTTAGTCGTCCCCAAAGATATTACTTATCACTGACCGAGTTATCCTCCTTGTTATAGGGACACACAACATACATTCACATACATCGTGCCTCACCGTTGTGCATATGATGACATGGGTGCGAAGCACTAAATATGGGTGTGAAGCACTAAAAAGTAGGAAAACATTCATTCACATTCATTCAATGTAAAGACGCAGCATTCACTCATTCATTGATTGTGGAGACGCAGAATTTCACGCATTCAATAGTTTTGAAAGGGAAATGTTTGAAAAGATTTAAAAATGGCCTAAGCCCTCTACTGTCCCCAGTAGAGTCGCCACTTGTCGACGTTGATTTAAAAAATCCGCGGGTCGGGTCACAACCCAGGTCTTTTAATCTTTTTTCCTAAGTTATCTCTACCCTTATTCTTTTTATTTAGGATAAAAGCCAACATGTATCATGTCGACGATTTGAACATTTTATAGAGTCGGTAGTTGGTAGATTTGAAAATGGTTGTACCAACTCAATCGAGTTTTGATTGAAAGAGGCCCAATTGCTGGACACTGTCGAAACTTGATCATTGAAAACAAAGTTTGAGCTCAGGGCTTGGTTAAGTGTGGGGAAGGAGTTAGGCACCCCACGACTCCCGTGTAAACACGATACCGCATCTTTTCAATATTTTTCTTAAACTGGAATACGTGAGTGAATGCTATTTGAAAATTATGCCTATTGATTTGATTGATTAAAAGTAGTGTTTGGCTTTGTTGAACCTATATACGAAGGGTTTGATTTGATTTTGAAAACCAGTCTTTGATTTGATTTGCAAAAGCATTTAATTTGATTTGCAAAAGCTTTTCTTTTGATTGAATTGAAAATGATGTTTTTAATTGTGTTGTCAATCTGAGGTTTAATAGAAGCTAATTTCAGCATGTGGCAATCTTTTGCTTGTTTGAGTTGAAGATTTGGTCTTATCTCTTTCAAAAAGAGAAAATTAAGGGCATTTTAGTCATTTTACACATACGAAGGGTATTTTGGTAATTTTATAATTAAATCTAAGTGTAAATTAGTCATTTCATGTTCTTTTAGAAACTCAAAAACTAAAATTAAATCATTAGGGATTTTAAAAATTTAGAATTAGGGTTAATAAAAAAAATCAGGGTTTAACATTTAGGGTTAGGGTTTCCTAATCCTCAATTAGGATTTTTAGAAATATTTTTCAATTCATTTCTTAATTAAACATACATAAAGTTAATGCGCATAATATTCACAATATTTATATAATTATCATTGTATTAAATTATAATTTCTATTTATAAATCCAATTAAGGTTAGAGTTTCTTATTAAAAAAGAATCTTATATTAGGGTTTACTAATAAAGACTTTTCATTTATGTTTTTATGATTATATCTTATATATTGATATATATATAGAGAGAGAGCAATAATAAGACTAAATACACATTATACAAACATAAAACATAAAACATATTTATTTTTTCATATTAATATTCCTGCTTAAGTTTTGGATTATTACAATCACCCTACCCCCTCTTATAAGAATTTCGTCCCGAAATTGAAAATACATTCTATGAAAACAAATGTGGAAAATCTTCTCGCATTTTATCCTCCAGCTCCCACGTAGCCTCTTCAACATCATGATTCTTCCAGATCATTTTAACCGACTATATAACCTTATTTCTCAACACTTGTTCCTTCCGATCAACTATTTGTACCGAAATTTCTACATAAGAAAAATCTTTCTCTATCTGAACAGGTTCATAGTTTATAACATGCTTATAATCAAGTTTATATGAACGTAGCACAGACACATGAAACACATTTTGGATGTGTTCTAATTCAGGGGGTAGGGCTACTTCATAGGTTACTTCACCTACTCCTTAATACCTGAAATGGGCCAATAAATCTCGGGCTTAGCTTTCCCTTTTTACCAAAATGAATCTTGCCTTTTCAAGGATATACTTTTAGAAATACATGACTTCCAACACTAAATTCTCATAGCTATCTGTGTTGATCTGCATACTTCTTCTATTGGTCTTGAGAAGCTTACAACCTTTGACGTATAATTCGAGTTTTCTCAGTGGTTTACTGAACTAGTTCAGGTCCAAGCAATTGCCTTTCCCCAACTTCAACCCAGCACAAAGGTGTTCTACACTTTCTACCGTACAAAGCTTCATATGCCGACATTCCAATACTGGCATGGTAACTGTTATTGTACGCGAACTCTACCAAAGGCAACTGATCCTCCTAACTACCTTTGAAATCCATAATGCAAGTTCTCAACATATCCTCCAGCGTTTGAATGGTTCTCTCACTTTGTTCATCGGTTTGCGGGTGATAAGTTGTACTTAACCTCAACTGGGTTCCTAAGTGTGTTTGAAGACTCCTCCAAAAGTTTGAAGTAAACCGTGGATCTCTATCTGACACTATAGATACAGGAACTCCATGCCTTGAGATAATCTCGTTTATGTATAACTTTGCCAGCTGATCAAGATTATATGTAACCTTAATAGGCAGAAAATGGGCTGATTTGGTGAGACGATCAACTATTACCCAAATGGCATTATGGCCTTTTTGGGTGACAGGAAGTCCTACCACAAAGTCCATTGTGATGTGCTCCCACCTCCATTCAGGAATCGGTAGAGGTTGTAGTAATCCACTCGGCCTTTGATGTTCGGCTTTAACTCTTTGACATGTGAGACACTTGCTTACCCATTCTGCTATCTCTCGTTTCATGTATGACCACCAAAAATGCTGACTAAAGTCTTTATACATCTTAGTACTCGTTGGGTGTATAGCAAACTTGGAACTATGGGCTCCTGTTAAGATTTCATCTTTTAATACCGATACTGATGGAACCCAAATTCTATCCTCATACCTTAGTACTCCCTCTTTATCTACTCGGAACTTGATGTTCTTTCCCTGAGTTATCTCATTCTTACACTTCTGACATGCTTCATCCTTTTCCTGCATCTCTTTGATCCTATCTATTAAGGTTGAGGTTGTCTCTATCACAAATAGCTTCTAGTTAGAGTTAGTTGGAACCCTCACTTCAATCTCTCGTTTTTCAAACTCTTTTATAAAGACCTCATTGTTTGTGATGACATTCAACTTTTCTTGATTCTTTCGACTCACTGCATCGACAACTACATTGGCTTTACCGGGATGATATAGGATCTCACAATCAAAGTCCTTTATTAATTCTAACCACCTCCTTTGCCTCATATTCAGATCCTTTTGTGTAAAAATATACTTCAGACTTTTGTGATCTGTGTATATTTCACACTTTCCCCCATACAAATAATGTCGCCAAATCTTCAAAGCAAAAAATACTGAGGCTAACTCGAGATCGTGAGTAGGATACCTTTTCTCATAATCCTTAAGTTGTCGTGAAGCATAGGTGATCACCTTCCCATGTTGCATTAACACACATCCTAAACCCCTATGTAAAGCATCACTATAAACCACAAGACCCCCAGTATCATCTGGTAGTGATAGTACTGGTGCCTTACTCAATAATTTCTTCAATTCTTGAAAGCTATCCTCACACTTGTCTGTCCAAACGTACTTCACCGTCTTTCGAGTTAAATTGGTTAGTAGGGTCGCTATTTTTTAAAAATCTTTTATAAAACGACGATAGTACCCTGCCAAACCAAAAAAACTGCGTACTTCTGTTGGTGTTGTTGGTTGATCCCAATTCATGATTGTTTCTATCTTCGCCGAATCCACTGCCACCCCGTTCTTATCAATTACGTGACCTAGGAACTGGACTTCCTCTAACCAGAATTCACACTTGGAAAATTTCGCGTAGAGTTGTTCCTTTCGTAATATCTCTAATACCTCCCTCAAGTGTTCAGTATGTTCCTCCTATATCTTAGAGTATATTAGGATATCATCAATCAACACCACCACAAATTTATCCAAGCATGTCTTAAACACTCGATTCATTAAATCCATAAAAGTTGTCGGTGCATTTATTAACCCAAAGGACATCACAAGAAACTCATAACGTCCGTATCGTGCCCTAAACGCGGTCTTTGGTACATCTTCTTTTCTTATCTTCATCTGATGATAACTCGATCGTAGGTCGATTTTCAAAAAATGCCCGACTCCTTTTAACTGATCGAACAAATCATCAATCCTTGGTATGGGGTAATTATTCTTTATGGTCAACTTATTTAACTCCCGATAATCTATAAATAATCTTAAACTCCCATCCTTCTTCTTTACAAACAACACAGGTGCTCCCCATAGTGAAACTCTAGGTTGTATGTACTTCTTGTCTAAGAGTTCTTACAGCTGAACATGTACCTCCTTCAATTCTACCGATGCCATCCTATATGGTGCCTTTGAAACTGGTGTTGTACCAGGTTCAAGGTCGATCACAAACTCAATCTCTCTGTCAGGTGGAAGACCAGGTAGGTTATTTGGAATTACGTCCGAAAACTCATTTACTATAGGGATTTGATCTAGCTTTCCCCTTTCTTTCCTTGTATCAACAACATAGGCTAAATAGCATGTACCACCTTTTCTAAGCAATCTCTTAGCTTGCATAACTGTTAAACACCAGACTTGCTTTGGTGAACAACTTCCCTTGAATACTGTGACACCCCCAAATCCGGGTACTTTAATTTCCACTGGATTTGGTGTTCACTTTACAAATATCACATATCTATCTACCCATAATAAATGCGAAAACATAAATAAATAGAAATCCTCCCCTTAAAGAGTTACAACATCTGAATAAGTGAATCCCAGGTCATCTAACCTTAATACATCAAGTGCGGAATATTAAGAAACAAATAAGTCTTAACATAACATCATAGTCTTAAATATAACATTCATAAACAAATAACAAGTCTTCAGCACTTGTTAGCTTTGCCCTTGCCTTTGCTAGTGGAAGGCTCGTCGGACCTTTCGTTCTTAACTGCAATGTTATTATGCAAGAGTGAGCATGATTGCACACAAGTATAGTAATATAACAATAATAATAACTTGCGAGTAAATCAAAGAGTTCGGAATAATAGAAAGCTCAGCTTTCGAATCAAGAATGAATAACAAGAATCAAAAGTATATTTGAGGGTCATTAGATCATGAACTATGTCCCAGGTTGTCAAGTATCTCTACTTTAAACCTCTAACAGTCATAAGACTATATGGACTCTACTACTCGTACTTAGGGGGATCAGTCGTTAGTACCATAATGTGCACATCATCTCAACGCTAACGCGTAAATAATCCCCTATAACAAGGTTTTTCATCTCAGTTTGACATCAGAGTCCGCACCAAAGGAAGTTTGGTTTTGATAAGCTCAATAACAGTTCTAGAATTTAGAACGTTCATTAACTATGGACTAGTCTAATTAATAAGGGTTCGCTAGTTTTACAAGGTTCAACAATAATTGATAATCACATTGAATAATGAATCTCGAGAGTATGCAATTGAATAAGTATTGTATACTGAAGTAATGCTTTACAAGAATTATAATATCTCATACGAATCTTAACTTGAATAAACAAGAATAAGAACTTGATTGATATAGAAACAAAAGTTTAGAACTTGTTCAATGAATAATTTTGAATTTAAAAACTTGCTCAATTTAAAGAGTATAGTTAGAGAACTTGCTCAACAATAGTAAACTAGGGATAGAACACTTGCCTTATGCACAAGCTACCGTTATTACTACATATCACTTCCCCAAACGTCTTACACATTTCATTGTATTTACAATATAAATTAGTTCCATTACCACTACATTTAACTATTGAACTTCCCCACTTTAGCACAACTTAACAACTTGGTTCATAATCTTAACTTGTTCATTATAACATGAATCTAAACCCTCAACATGCACACTACACAAGTATAAACTTTAAACAATCATAATCAAACTTTTCAACAACAAATCCAAGTTCGCATACAACTTGTTAATATGCAACTTAGAATTGTCTTATACATGTCAACAATATGTTATAGTACTGTGTTACATGCTCAACACGTTATCAGGTTCATTAGGTTAAGTTAACTCATCATGTTACGGACTGAAAACCACATACAACAAAATCACTTCATCTCTGTACTCTTTGCCGGGGTGGGGATTTGCACTGCAGGATGCCCGCTGGGGCGGTATGTCATGCACTAGAAAGCCCGCCGAGGCGGGGGTCTCTAGCATGATGAACTGCAGTTTGTGACTACACTGTTCATAAGCCCAAATAACCCACGAAAATCCAAAAACAAAGTTCAAACAACACTGTTAATGTTACCCATAGTTTGTACACTTGACACAATTATCATACAACACTTCTATCATGTGTTTAACACTTTAGATCACATAATCACTCAAATTAGAACACATAAATTTACTGTTTTTGGGTTTTTCAAAGTTTCGAGAGAAATCATGAAATTCATCATTACAGATTCCTTATAACACCGAATATGTCCTTTTGAATTTTGTTTTCTTTGTTTAAACATGCATAATCATAATTAACCTTTAATTTCAAGTTAAAGAAACAATTAAAGCATGCAAATTTGTACATAAAGGCCATATTCATACTTTTCATACTCTATAACTTTCAAATCTCTAATTAAAGCGTAATTACATGGTTTTGATTATTTTAAAACATACATAAATGATAGAAAACATATTATGAACATATATAAACATATATATGATCACATCTCAAGAATTTATCAAAATTGTTATTTACAGAGAACTTCAAAATACACGTTAATGGAAAACTATTAAGAACATGAAATACAAAAACTTAGATAAGGGATTACCTTTGCTTTCTTGTTTGATTAGATGAAAGAAATCCTTTGATTCTTCAATTCTTTCGATTCTCTCAACTCTCTTTTAAGTTCTCTGATATGTTGAATACAGTATATGAAATAATAAACTTAACTGATATATATTATATAAGGTATAATACATATACGTATAATATTTTACTGTCAGGGATAATGGGGAGCAGTTAAATCAAATTAACTGACACCCACTCCCTTAAGAGCTTGTTTGTTTGTATTAATTCCTTTCCCATTATTTTAATTAAAGTGTTTAGTATATAGTTTAATTGTCACACTTTAATTAGTCAAATAATCTTATTTAAATTTAATTAAATAAAAGATAATATTACATATTAAATCACATCATCACATAATTAAAATTCTCATTTATTAATTATGTCAAATCATTAAATCTCTAATTTATTATTAAATTAATTAGAATAACATTATCCTTATTAAATAATTCATTCAATTAAATAAACTCAATTAAATTCACACTTTGAACTATAAAAATTCTAAACATTAATTTAATCAATGTACACATATAATTAAATTAATCTACCATAATTTCATTAAATAATTATTTAACTCAATAAATAAATCATCAAAAATATTTATTTAATTAAATAAATATTTAAATTAAGCTACAAAATTCTCGTTTGTCACAAATACTACCTTCATTTTCAAAGATGTGCTTAAACTTACTTTTTTCACTTACAATCAATCACTGCCTTATGCCTATCCAACCAATACATACCCAAAATTACATCAAACTCCCCTAGCTGTATAGGAATATGGTTTACCGGTAACTTATGTCCTGAATTTCTACACTACAATTCTTATGTACTGTATGAACATGGATTATTTCTTTATTAGCAATTTCTACGTTGAAAGGTACATCTAGATCTTCACATGTCATTTTTAATCTCTTAACAAAATCAACAGATGCAAACGAGAAAGAAGCATTAGAGTCGAATAACACATAAGCATTTACGGCATCAATTGGGATAATACATGTTACCACGTCTTGTGCCGCAACAGCATCCCTCACTGTCATGTTAAACGTTCTTGCATTCGGACGATTTTGAGTACCTCCTGCAACCGTTGTTCCGGGGTATTGTTAAAATTTTGAGCTCCTCCCACATTCGCCTTCTTGGGTTTTAGACAAAACTTAGCTACATGACCCTCTGCCCCACAGTTGAAACATTTGATATTCTTGCTTTTTTTTTCCTTCTTTTGTGGACACCAATTGGAATAGTGCCCATCTTCCCCACAGGTATAACACTTAGTCCCTCTGAAATAACATGCCCCTTTGTGACTCTTTCCACATGTTTGACATCATTCAATTCTTTGATTGGTATTGTTGTTTCCTCCTTTGTTGACATTATTGTTAGAGTTATTTCCTCCCTTTCCGGGGTTGTTTGCAAACGCCACCTCCCACCTTCTCTTGTTGTTGTTGATGTTGTTGTTATAATTCCCACTCGTACTTCCCTTTCCCGTATTAATCTTCTTCTCCTTATGAAACTTTAATAAGGCCTCTTCTTCCTTCTCAGCTATAATGGCCTTTTCCAAAATCTTTGAGAAAGTCTTCAGTTGAAACACCGATATTTTACTCCTAATTTGGGGTTTCAGCCCTTCTTCAAATCTTCTCGTCTTTCTTGCCTCGGTATCTACCTGATGTGGTGTGAACCTAGCCAACTCATTGAATTCGGCTTTGTACTGTGATACCATCAAATCCCCTTATTTCAATTCCAGAAATTGAACTTCCATGTGATCCTGCATTGAAGTCGGAAAATAGTTGGCAAAGAAAAACTACTTAAACTTATCCCAAGCAATAGTACCTTCTCCAGCTCGACCCTTGTTCGCTTCCTAACAGTGGTTAACTTCCTCCTTCAAAAAGAAAGTGGAAAAATCCACTTTTTGATTGTCATTCACTTTGGTTACATTAAATATTTTCTCCATTTCTGTAATCCAAGTTTGAGCCTTTATTGGCTCATCTGTTCCCCTGAACTGGTGGGACCACTAGTTTAAAGTCTTTAAACTGGGTACTAGTTAGGTTATTGGGTGCGGCTGGTAATGCATTTGCTTATCTTCCTTGTAAAGCTCCCACCAGAATATTTACCAAGGTTTGTGTGGGATCTGCTTCTACTTGTTCTTCTTCAATTTCTCCACGAGGTTTTCTTCTGGATGCCATTTATCTAAATATAACAATTAACTAAATATGAATACCAACACAATAATTAAATAACTCAATTTGATGGACATAAATTTTTATTTCACATTAAAAGTTTACATACATATCTAGTGATTCATTTTATATCACTAGTTTACACACAACAGGAAAAAAATACATAGCCGACTAGTGATTTATTCCTATCACTAGCTATATTCTAAAATTCCCTTATTGGGAATTGGTGCTATTAACCTACAAGTCCTGCTTCCTCACTGCTAGCTTCTTCTTCACTTTTTCCAATTCCTTCTCTAACTTCAAAATTCTTTTCTCTAAGTAATGAACCTCCTGAGTAATGTTAGCTCCCCACTGGGAATTTGAAGGCTCTGATACTGGAATCGTCGTATTAGAACCTACTCCCTCCACTCAAGCATGGTTAGGGGGTATCATCTATAATGGCACTACATCTATCACCGGTTCCACCACAATTAGTTGTCTTTCATTTGACATCCTACAATCAGATTTATAAAATCGATTAATATCTAATAATCACAACTTATTTTATTTATTACTTTATTAGTATTCTTATCTTTTAACTTTTCCTAATAAATTTTTCCTGTAATTCATCCCTTTATAAACTCTATTTGTGCTTATCTCATTACTATTTCCTATACCGTCTTAATTCTTCCGAGGTTATAGCCTAAGGGTTTCCTCCTAAGGTTTCTAACCTAGGGCTTTGATACCAAATTACACCCCCAAATTCTCTACATTCCCTGCAGTAGATTTGGTGCTCACGTAAATATTTCATATGATAATAACTTCTATAAATCCAAAATTCATAGTGTCCATATAAGATAGTAGTTCTCGTCAGAACAAGTATTATATCTGGATATCCTCACTTGGATGTATAGATTTATGATCTTACATATATTTATTGCATATCGATAATTCCTATCTATCTGACATTCACAGTACAAATGATAATATTGTTATTGGAACCGAGGGGCGACCTTAGTGTTGGTGAAAATATATACGCACTACACGCAAGTGTACGTGGTCAACAATTAATATAATGATAAGATCAAGTATTGTACCCACAGAGACAATCATTCTAATTTATTCAACCAAGTACAAATTTTATACTATTTCAGTTTTATTAAACTAATGATTAGATGATGATTTATATAATAGACTACTACTAAGACCAAAATTAACACTAATTCAGGATTTTAACAAGTTTTGGAGAATTAAGTCTACAACATGACTTATTATTTCACTTTGGATAATATACTTTTCTTCAGTTTATATCAATTATTCCAGATTATTAACCAAGAACTCAACAGTAGACAAAACCATCTCTCGATGCATTATACCCATACTCACCCAAATCCACGATTGTTAGAATTAAGCAAGACACCTTAATTAACTAACTCACTATATCTCTATGTGAATTATAACTGAAAAAGGTTTAATATCAAGTTCTTATCAGATTACATATGATGCATAGATATCTCTATCCAATACATGAATTATGAATCCCAACTAATAGAAGAAATCACAAACATATATCATTACGGCTAGTTCCAATCCCATATGTCATCTATCGAATTCATATGGGATAACAGATAATTGGTGATCAATCAACTATATAAATTATGCACAAACCATAGCAAATAACCTGGAAATAATATTCATAAACTAAATTGAAAGCTATTCAATCCTCCGTTACATAACAAGATCTGTCATAGGCTTAAATAAGAATTTAGATCATCATAAATGAATAAAAACTAATAATCCATAGAGTATTAATCATTCTGAATACAAAGTAAATATGAAAAGAGAAAGAAGAATTTGAAAATCTTTCGTTACTCGTCTCCACGTTCGCTTTGCGTTCGTCGTGTTAAGCTCCGCTTCAAATCTCCTCCTGCATCAAAGTCATGAATTAGGGCTTGAAATCTGGCTCAGTATATATGTACCAGCCCCTCTCATAACTTCATATAGTCTCCTAGCTGTAAGCCAAACACAACCTTTCCTTTCTACCAAATCCTAATTAAAACAAAAAACTGTCAACTTAATTGTTGTACCTCCGCCCCAGCGGGGGTTTTACTTTTACTGCCACCCGCCCCAGCGGGCGTCCACTTTTTGATGGACTTTGTACTGCACCCCCGCCCCAGCGGGTGATTTATACTATGCACGCCCGCCCCGCTCTAGCGGGTATCCACTTTTCCATGGAAGTCTGAATTGTTGCCTTTAAGCTCCAATTTCCATCCAATCTGCTTCATGCAGTTACCAAATCAAAAACGAAGTAAGATGATACAAAAACTACTCAAAGTAGCCAAGAATCAAGTTATAAAGGACATCGATTTGTAGATATAAATCCAACTCATCAAATACCCCCAAACATAAGACTTTGCTTGTCCTCAAGCAACACAAAGCAAGTTCGAATAAATACAATTAATATGAATGCAACTATAAGATAATATAAAGTTAACCAATATTATCTCAGAGAAATCACAACAGATATAAACACAAATCCAACCAGAGACATATCCGCAATTCAAACCAATCTATAAATCACTACCTATTAACACCACTGCAGTGTGTGTGTGCCCGATAACAATATGATCAACTAAAGTTCAAATATATCACAAAATACGCATCTTAGAAAGAAAATACAGCTTTAACTCAAGGAATAGCGTAAACAAGGTAAATGCAAACTAGACTCAACGTCAACCAAGTCAGAAGTCACTAAAGGAGATTTTCTATCTTTATTCATCTACAGGGAAATTTTGCTCGTTTTCATGTACTTCTACTTTACTCATAACTGTGAAATGTCTAGTTCCCTTAGGCTTTTCAGTGATACCCATGTAGCGAGCTTTCGACCAATGACTCCCAAACCAAATGGCTTTAGGGCGTTGGGTTTAAAGACATCCCCTAGGGCGTACTTACTCAAGTATCAAAGGCCACAAAACTAAATGAGTCACGGTGTTTATTCATAATTTTCTTTTCTTTTTTTCTCTTTTTCATCTTTTCTCCTCTTTTTTTTCATTTTTCTTTTCTTTCTTTCAAACAGCTCCCATATCTTCCCCTAAACTTAGGTTTCAGTCTAATCTTAGTCATTACTACCAGTTCACTGAATTTCTGTCATTAAAGCATAATTTTTGTTCAAGACGTCAATTATGTGACTATTTGACCTAAGTTGACTACATTGCTATCCTAATGTGCTCACCGGTAAAATAGTGTCAAACAGGCAACGATTCATGTAAAGGTCTGAAATTAAATATATATCCTAGCTATCCTTACTGGTCACATTCTATGTAAGTCCAGTCTCATCACTGGCTAAGGTTACTTCATACAAACTGACATACTTGACTCATGCAATCCTAACTAACGACTATTTTTGATATTTTATGATTTTTCAAAAAAAAATTATAAGCATAAAAACACTTAACTAAAATAAGAATAAAACACTTAACTAACCACCCTACTCATGCAAGTAATAAACTACTACTATCATGCAATGCTAACCTATCATGATAAATAAGAATATACATAACACCCCCAAACTAAAGTATCATAATGTCCTCATTGATGAAAAATAAAGAAACTAACGCTTAGAGGACTTCCCTGACACTCAAGTATCTGGCTCAACCCCCTCCACATCAGAATTTGAAGGTGGATAACCGTACAGTGGCTGTGGGGTTGGAAATTAGATAGGATCGACAGAAGTGTTCAGTCTGGCAAATGCCTCAGTGACCGCGGCATTGAACTAGTTCTGTGTGTCGAATATGTGGCTTTGCCGCGCCGCCAACTGGTCTTTCTTTCTGTCGTCCACCCAGCGATGGTCATCCAACTGCTGCTGCAGAGCTTTGAACTGGTAACTGAACATAAACTTCGCAGAGCTAAGCGTGCTCGACATAGTTGCATCTCCCACTGCAGGCAGTCGATCTGCCTCCAATGCATCTTCCTCAGTCAGCACATGATTCGTAGCCCTGGCCTCTCCCCTCCCCGCATCCGCGTCTGAAGGAAAAATAAAGCCTAGACGCACGGGTGTGGAGGTGCCACTGGCCAGCAGTAGAATCTGGCAATCATCCTCGTGTCTAGCTTCTGGAGTGGCTGCTGAGTCAGCTCATCATCCGTCCACTAGACACCAGCACGGCGGCACAACCCGATGATCAGTAATGGATGTGGCAAACCTCCCGACAGTAATCCTCTCAAACATGAGCGAATCGAGAAACTGATGATTGACCCGTTGTCGATGTTATAATCATTAATGATAGCATACAAGAGGGAGATTTTTTCTTTGGTGACCTCACCTGTATGTGTAGGAGCTTGGCACAGAGGAATGAATACCAAACTTTCTCGTAAAGGCTGAAGCTAGAGATCATGATCAACGTGCCCCCTTTCTTGCCTGGTGTCCACACTGTGCCCGGCTTGCAAATCTCTATGAGGATTTCATCATAATCAGGCCCCTTATCTCTGAACTCAGTATATTGATAAATGGTCGGTGGTTGGAGATTATAGCAGTCACTAATTGCCGCGGCACTGAAATCAACCAATTTCCCACGGACGAATGCCTTGAACGGGGCTATGTCCTCAGCGTTCACATAAAACTCTTTCACTACAGCCACCACTGTTGCATCAGGTTGATCCATGAAAGTGTCCCAGGCTTGATCTAGAATATGAAGTGAAATTTCCCCATCCGACGGAGCTGGGCATAGGCCACGCTCGGGAGTTAACTTCTTTCCCACCAAATAATCAAATTTGTCGGCGGCGGCCTCACTCCAAAATTTCTTTCTATCAAATATCCGAGCTTGGGTGGAAGATCCCTCAGCCTTTTGTTGCTTTGGTGCTCTCTGTGGCATGACGTTTAATTGATCAAAATCAACTACGTTTTGAGGATTGTTTGGTTGAAGCTTTCTGTCAAACAGGTGGTGGGCAAGACTAATATAGGTTGAGGTTGGTGATGTTGGTTTCTTTGCTTTCCCTAAAAAATTTGTTTCACACAACCCACGCAGGCAAGATATATATAGCAATAACACCACTTTCAATAGTAACTTAGAACTCCAAAACAGATAACCCAAAATTCAAACCCAATTAAGAATAACTTGAATTGGTGTTGAATGTTGAAGTTTGACAGATGATTTTTTGATGTTCCAAGATGAAGGAATTGTTGGTGATTAAAGTTCCAATTGATTGAAGCTTTGGAGGGGTCAAAATGGAGTGTGGATATGATTTTTCAACCGTAAGGCTTGAGCTCTTGTGTTGGAATGGCCTAATTAGAGTGTTGAAAAGGGTTTTTAAAACTTAAAAATGCCGGAACCCCGGCCGGGGAAGGAGTTTTATTTTCTAGAAGCCCGCGGGGGCGGGTACCATACAGAGTACAAGCCCGCGGGGGCGGGTACCATACAGAGTACAAGCCCGCGGGGGCGGGCCATTTTTCCTTGGTCTGCCCGCTAGGGCGGGTATAGGAACTTTGAAAAGTTATTTTTTTTTTGCCCTTTTTCCTACTGAATAGGCTTGAATACACTCCCTGATGCTATTTATTGTTTGCCCCATTCGGATTTTGCTGGAAGTGTTTCTATTGTTGGTCTATACCTTTATCGAATAACCTGACATTGTCAAAACATGCATTCTTAAGGAAGATTACTATTTAATATACATTATTACATTAATTAATATCTATTTATGAAAAATGAAAGTAAAAGATGGGTTGCCTCCCATCGAGCGCATGATTTTAAGTCGGTCAGCCTGACTACTCCCTGTTTTAAATTGGTTCAGACAGGTCGACTGCGGTTGCTTGGTGATCGATGTCACCTCCCCAATAATGCTTGAGGTATTTCCCGTTCACTTTGAATGTTTCTGTGGGATCCCGACCAAATAGCTCAACGGCGTCGTGTGGAAATACAATCTTTATGGTAAATGGCCCCGACCACCTAGATTTTAATTTTCTGGGAAAAAGTTTCATTCGAGAGTTGAATAGCAATACTAATTGTCCCGGTTCAAACTTTCTGTCCATTATCTTATGATCATGCCATTTCTTGACTTTTTCCTTGTTCAACTTTGAATTCTCATATGCTTGCAGGCGGAATTCATCTAACTCATTGATTTGTAACAATCTTTTTTCCCCTGCTGCTGATAAGTCAAAGTTCAGTTTCTTAATTGCCCAATAAGCTTTATGTTCGAGTTCCACCGCAAGGTGACACGCCTTTTCGTAAACCAACTGTATAGAGACATGCCTATCGGGGTCTTGTAAGCGGTCAGATACGCCCACAGAACGTCGTCTAATTTCAGTGACAATTCTTTCCGATTCAGATTCACGATCTTTTCCAAGATTCTCTTCACTTCTCGGTTAGAGACTTCGGCTTGGCCACTCGTCTGAAGGTGATAGGCTGTGGCTATTATAGGGTTGACCCCATACTTCATTAAGAGAGCGGTGAAGTACTTGTTGCAAAAATGGCTCCCTTCATCACTGATGATTGCCCTCGGGGTACCAAATCATGTGAAGATATTCTTTTGCAAGAATTTCAAAACCACCTTTCCATCATTCGTCGGTAGTGCAACTGCCTCCACCCATTTAGATACATAGTCTACTACCAATAGAATGTACAAATTACTAAACGAAGACGGAAATGGTCCCATGAAGTCAATTCCCCATACATCAAAAACCTCGACTTCCAAAATCATATTGAGAGGCCTCTCATTCTGCTTAGAAATATTTCCCACTCTTTGACATCTATCGCAGTTTTTCACGCATTAATGTGCATCTTTGAACAAAGTGGGCCAGTAGAAGCCTGCTAGAAGTACTTTTGGGGCCATTCCTTTTCTACCGTAGTGTCCCCCATATAATGAGGCGTGACATGCCTGTAATATACTCTCTACTTCACTTTCCGGCACACACCGCCGAATCATCCGTCAGCACACTGTCGGAACAGATATGGTTCATCCCACATATACAACTTCACATCATGTAAGAATTTTTTCTTTTGTTGGCATATCAAATTTGGTGGGAGAATATTACTTACCAAGTAATTCGCAAAATCCGCATACCACAGGAACTCACCATGGATTAAAAATAATTGTTCATCTGGAAAAGGCTCGTTGATCACTACCTTGTCTGTCTTGTCCTGATTCGAATTTTCTAGCTTCGAAAGATGGTCAGCCACCTGATTCTCTGTCCCCCTCCTATCCTTAATCTCTAAATCAAACTCTTGGAGAAGCAAAACCCGGTGAATAAGTCTCGACTTTGCGTCCTTCTTTTTAATTAGATATCGGATGGCCAAGTGATCTGTGTAAACCACCACCTTAGTCCCCACCAAGTACGAGCAAAATTTATCAAAGGCATACACAACTTCAAGTAATTCCTTTTTAGTGGTTCTGTAGTTTAACTGTGTATCAGTCAGTGTCTTGCACGCATAATAGATGGCATGAAAGATTTTTTCCCGTCGTTGTCCAAGAACTGCTCCTACTACATAGTCACTGGCATCACACATGAGCTCGAATGGCATTGTCCAATCCAGTGCTATGATCACGGGGGCTGTGGTTAGCTTCTTCTTTAATTGCTCAAACGCCGCTAGACAGTCTTCATCGAATTTAAACGGGATGTATTTCTCTAATAAACTGCATAACGGTTTCATGATTTTTAAGAAGTCCTTGATAAACCATCGATAGAATCCAGCATGCCCGAGAAAACTCTGAATACCCTTTACTGAAGTCGGCTGTGGCAGATTTATAGTTATCTCTAACTTAGCCCGGTCGACTTCCAAACCTTTTCTAGAAACATTATGTCCAAGTATTATCCCCTCTTGGACGATAAAATGGCATTTTTCCCAGTTGAGCACCAGATTCGTCTCAACACACCTTTTCAGCACCAGGACTAGATTTTCGAGACACCTATCAAAAGATTCTCCGAATACTAAAGAGTCATCCATAAATAATTCAACATTGTGCTCTACCATATCTGAAAAAAATTCCATCATGCAACGCTGGAAGGTCGCCGGTGCGTTACACTAGCTAAATGACATCCTTCTAAAGGCAAAGGTGCCATAGGGGCATGTGAACGTCGTTTTCTCTTGATCCTCTGGTTCAATGACGATCTGGTTGTAACCGGAATAACCATCTAATAAGCAATAGTACTCATGTCCAGCTAGTCTGTCCAACATCTGATCAATGAAAGGCAAGGGAAAATAATCCTTCTTGGTCGCCTTATTCAGCTAAACCCTCCAGGCGGTCACTGTCCTTGTCGGTATCAGTTTGTTGTTTTCATTCTTCACTACCGTCATCCCACCATTCTTCAAAACACATTGAATCGGGCTCACCCATGCACTGTCTGAAATTGGATAGATAATTCTAGCATCCAGCCATTTTAAGATTTCCTTCTTCACTACCTCTTTCATTATTGGGTTGAGCCTCCTCTGTTGTTCCACTGTTGGCTTGCCATCCTCCTCCATCAAGATCTTGTGTATACAGAATGACAGGTTGATTCCTTTGATGTCGACTATAGTCCATCTAATAGCATACTTGTATTCTCTTAGAACTCTTAACAGCTTACTTTTATGCAGTTCGTTAACTGAAGATGCAATAATAACAGGTAAAGTAGATAAATTACCCAAATAAGCATACCTGAGGTGATTGGGTAAGGGATTGAGTTTAGTGCCGGTGGTTCCTCTAGAGACGTCTTCATCCTTGCTGATGAAGTTTTTGCTGATTCCAATGGCTCAAACTGGTAACTTGAATAAGTTCATTCTATGATGTGCCACTAACAACTGCAAATATTCTGATAACTCTGGCTCATCTCTATCATAGTCTCCATCAGTGCTGATTCTAGAGGGTCGGTACTTAGTATCCGATGTTGTTCATCACCCACCATTTTTGTCAATAATGTCCATCCGGAAACACTCCTCGTTCACTTTGGGAAATTCATAGCTTTAAAGACGTTGAAGGTTACCTCTTGATCTTGCACCCTCATGGTCAACTCTCCTTTCTGAACATCGATGAGGGTCCTACCGGTTGCCAAAAATGGTCGCCCAAGGATTATTGGAATATCCTTATCGTCTTCATAGTCTAATATGATGAAGTCCACTGGGAAGATGAACTTGTCTACTTTTACCAAAACATCCTCCACAAATCCCTGTGGATATGTTACTGATCTATCCGCCAGCTGTAGGGAAATATTTGTCGATTTAGGTGCCGGTAAACCTAACAGAGTATAAACTAAAAGTGGCATGAGGTTTATATTGGCACCTAAATCACATAGACACTTGCTAAAGGCCAAACTCCCTATTTTACATGGGATGGTGAAACTACCCGGATCTTTCAACTTTGGTGGAAGCCTCTTTTGCAATATCGCACTACATTCCTCCGTTAATGCCACAGTCTCAAAGTCCTCTAATTTCTTTTTCTTTTACAAAATATCCTTCATGAACTTGGCATAACTAGGCATCTGCTCTAATGCCTCCGCAAAAGGGATGTTGATTTGTAACTTTTTGAACACTTCCAGAAACTTGGTGAACTATTTCTCCAATTTCTATTTTTGGATCCGTTGTTGAAATGGTGGTGGTGGGTAGACTATCGGTGTAACCACTTATTCCTTTTCCGCATATTTTTCTCATACTTTCCCTTGCTCTATTTCTTCCACACTTATTTCACCCTACTTATCCAAAGTTGGCTTCTCTGAATCCTGCTCGGCTAACTGTTTCCCACTGCGAAGTGTGACAGCTTGACATTGTTCATGACCTCCCCTCGGATTCCTTTCTGTGTCACTAGGTAAGGTTCCTTGTGGTCTATTATTTAACGCACTAGCAATCTGTCCAATTGAGTTTCTAGATTCTTGATCGCAGCCGCTTGAGTTTTCATTGCCGCTTCATTTCCTGTTATATATTTTGCCAGTATTTCCTCCAAATCTGTCTTTTTCTCTTGATGAAGAGCTGCCAGTTGATTTTGATTCTGAAAACTAGGTGGGTATGATGGTCGTGGAGCCTGCTGCTGATTCTGATTCTAGTTGTTTCTCCAAGAAAAGTTCAGATGGTTCCTTGCCCCTGATTGTATGCATTTTGATATGTGTTGGGTGGTCTGTTATAGATACCCACAAACTGTACTGAAGCTGGGTTGATCGCATAATGCTCTGTTGGATGTTCACCTGCATAAAGTTCACATATAAATGATACCTGCTTTACATTCCATATTAACATGGCATCCATTTTCTTCGATAATGTTACTATTTGTGCAGATAGAGCTGTCATAGTGTCCACTTCCAAAATACCCGCTGCCTTGGGTTGAGACATTCTATTTGTCAGCCACTGATAGTTATTTACCGCCATGGTCTCTATCAAGTCCCATGCATCCTCAAACTTCTTTGCCATAAAAGCTCCACTTGAGGCTGCATCGATGCTGGTCCGTATATGACTCCCTAACCCGTTGTAAAAAGTAATCATCTGCATCTAATGCGAAAATCCATGGTGTGGGCACTTTCTCAACAGCTCTTTGTACCATTCCCATGCTTCATAAAGTGGCTCTCCCTGTAGCTGTACAAATGAAGAAATATCCGTCGTCATTTTATGTGTTTTTGAAGGTGGAAATAATTTGGCCAGAAATTTTTGCCCTAAATCGTTTCATGTGGTGATTGACCCAGGTAGTAGCGAATGGAGCCAACCCTTCGCCTTATCTCTAAGTGTGAACGGAAACAATCTCACTCTGATAGCATCATCTGACACTCCGTTGCACTTGAAGGTGTCACAGATTTCTATAAAAATAATGATGTGCTCGTTCGGGTCATCTTTCGGGTTGCCCCCAAACTGGAAATTATTCTGCACCATCTGTATCGTTCCAGACTCGATCCCAAAATTATTGGCATTAATTGTTGGTCTGGTTATACTTGACTAAATTTCTACAATTCTTGGTGTAGCATAATCCTTCAGTGGTTTATCTTCCGGTTCAGCAGCCATGTTGTCTTTGGGTGTTTCAAGTTCTTCTCGAGTCTTTGCAATCCACTTAGTAAACTTCTAAAAGCGTTTGTCGATGTCGTCCTCGAAAGGCAAAAAATCTAGCTTCTTTGATTGAGTTTGCATGCACTACTCAAGACTACCTAAAATAACCAATAAACCACAAAATAAAAAATATAAATATAAATATCTACTAAAACTGAACTAATTAAACTGATATTGTAAGTAATAAACGCAATTACTGTCCCCGGCAACGGCGCCAAAAACTTGTTGGTGAAAATCTATATGCACCACACGCAAGTGTACGTGGTCAACAAGTAATATAATGATAAGATCAAGTATCGTACACACAGAGATATCAATTCCAATTTATTCAAACAAGTACCAATTTTATATTATTTCAGCTTTATTAAATTAATGATTAGATGATGATTTGTATAATAGACTACTACTGAGACCAAAATTAACACTAATTCAGGATTTTAACAAGTTTTGGAGAATTAAGCCGACAACTTCACTTATTATTTCACTTCGAATAATATACTTTCCTTCAGTTTATATCAATTATTCTAGATTATTAACCAAGAACACACCAGTAGATAAAACCATCTCTCGATGCATTATACCCATACTCACTCAAATCCACGATTGTTAGAGTTAAGCAAGACACCCTAATTAATTAACTCACTATATCTTTATGTGAATTATAATTGAAAAAGGTTTAATATCAAGTTCTTATCAGATTACATATGATGCATAGATATCTCTATCCTATACATGAATTATGAATCCCAACTAATAGAAGAAATCACAAACATATGTCACCATGGCTAGTTCCAATCCCATATGTCATCTCTCGAATTCATATGTGATAACAGATAATTGGTGATCAAGCAACTATATAAATTATGCACAAACCATAGCAAATAACCTAGAAATAATATTCATAAACTAAATTGAAAGCTATTCAATCCTCCGGTACATAACAAGATCCGTCATAGGCTTAAATAAGAATTTAGCTCATCATAAATGAATAAAAACCAATAATCCACAGAGTATTAATCATTCTGAATACAAAGTAAATATGAAGAGAGAAAGAAGAATCTAAAAATCTTTCGTTACTCGTCTCCACGTTCGCTTTACGTTCGTCGTGCTAAGCTCCGCTTCAAATCTCCTCCCGCATCAAAGTCATGAACTAGGGCTTGAAATATATCTCAGTATATGTGTACCAGCCCCTCTCATGACTTTATATAGTCTTCTAGCCGCAAGCCAAACACAACCTTTCCTTTCTGCAAAATCCTAATTGAAACAAGAAACTGTCAACTTAATTACCGTACCCCCGCCCCAGTGGGGGTTTTACTCTTGCTGACACCAGCCCCAGCGGGCGTCCACTTTCTGATGGACTTTTTTCTACACCCCTGCCCTAGCGGGTGATTTGTACTATGCACGCCCGCCTCAGCGGGTATCCACTTTTCCATAGAAGTCTAAATTTTTGCCTTTAAGCTCCAATTTCCGTCCAACCTGTACCTCTCAAGGTGAGACCAGGGTTGACCTGCTCCTCTCGAGTTGAGATTGAGGTTGACCTGTACCTCTCTGGTTGAGATCGGAGCTGACCTGTACCTCCCGGGTTGAGACCGGGGCTGACCTGTACCTCCCTGGTTGAGACCGCGGTTGACCTGCACTTCTCGGGTTAAGACCGGGGTTGACCTGACATCTCGGTATTGAGACCGGGGTAGACTTGTGCCTCCCAGGTTAAGACCGGGGTTGAGTTGACATCCTGGTATTGAGACCGGGGCTGAGTTGACATCCTGGTATTGAGACATGGGTTGAGTGGACATCCCGGTATTAAGACCGGGGTTGATCTGACCTCCCGGTATTAAGACCTGGGGTGAGTTGACATCCTGATATTGAGACTGGGGCTGAGTTGACATCCCGGTATTGAGACCGGGGCTGAGTTGACATCCAGGTATTGAAACCGAGGCTGCTGACTTTGGTCTGATCTTCCAGGGTTATCTCCGAAAGATAAAAGACAGTATTTCCCTCCTGCAGGGTTATTAACAAGAATATAAAATTTCTAGTGTCTATAGATGCCCCTCTTTATCATGTTTATGCAGTGTAATGGAATGAACATAATAAAGATTGCTAGACACTAGAAATATGATAGATGCAAATGTACTGTATTGCATGACAAGATATGTTATGAATGTTAGATACCTTTGAGGGGGTAGGGTTATCATTAGTTGATTACGTTATTTTCTGCTGGGGATAACATTATCCGTGGTAACCCTTGGTGACAAGCTATCATTGTTTGTTTATGCCATTTTCTGCTGGGAATGACGTTATCCATGATAGCTTATTGAGGAAGATTTTTCTCTTGGCTGATGCCGTGGGACATTCCTGAGATTAACGTTAGGGTGGTCGCCTATGTCTCGTGTCTCCAAATCAGTTTTCTGACTATTCCTCCGCTGGGGATGTTCCTCTTTTGCTGAGTTTTGTTATTGGAGACTCCCGAGGCCTACCCTATTGATAGCAGATATTGGTTTCCATCATTGGACCCTCTCAATGCCCTCTAAGGATTTGTATAATAGATTCAATCATCAGTCCTCTATGGGGATAAATTGATATACTATTTTCGCTACCAGCTTATTCCCGATGCTTCGCTGGAGTTGACACCAGCGGCTGAGATTTCAGGTAATCTGACCTTTACTGAAGTAGCCTTGAATTGCTGATGTCACCGGTTCATTTTCGACGCTTCACTGGGGTTGTCGCCAGCGGCTGAGTTTTCAGGCAATCTAACCTTTGCTGAAGTAGCCTTCAACGGCTGAGTGTCACCGGTTCATTTTTGATGCTTCGCTAAGGTTGTGCCAACGACTGGGTTGTCAGGAAATTCGATCTTCGCTGAAGCAGCCTTCAATGGCTGAGTGTCACCGATTTATTTTCGATGCTTCGCTGGGATTGTGCCAATGGCTGAGTTGTCAGGCAATCTGACCTTCGCTGAAGTAGCCTTCAAAGGCTGATTGTCACCGGTTCGTTTTTGATGCTTCGCTTGGGTTGTGCCAACGGCTGATAGTGTCAGGCAATCTAACCTTCGCTGAAGTAGCCTTCAATGGCTGAGTGTCACCGGTTTATTTTCGATGCTTCGCTGGGGTTGTGCCAACGACTGATAGTGTCAGGCAATCTGACCTTCGCTGAAGTAGCCTTCAACGGCTGAGTGGCATCGGTTCATTTTCGATGCTTTGCTAGGGTTATGCCAACGGCTGATAGTGTCAGGAAATCTGACCTTCGCTGAAGTAGCCTTCAACGGCTGAGTGTCACCGGTTCATTTCTGATTCTTCGTTAGGGTTGTGCCAAGGCCGATAATGTCAGGCAATCTGACCTTCGCTAAAGTTACTTTCAACGGCTGTGTGTCACCAATTTGTTTTTGATGCTTCGCTGGGGTTGTGCCAACGGCTGATAGTGTCAGGCAATCTGACCTTCATTGAAGTAGCCTTCAACGGATGATGTGTCAACTGTTCATTTCTGATGCTTCGCTGGGGTTGTGCCAACGACTGATAGTGTCAGGCAATCTGACCATCGCTGAAGTAGCCTTCAATGGCTGATGTCACCGGTTTGTTCCCGATGCTTTGCTGGGGTTGTGCCAACGGCTGATAGTGTTAAGTAATTTGATCAATCTCGATGTGGTGGTGCTCTTTCTGACAAATCACACCCTCAGAGCAACATGTATAGCCTGATACAGTCATAACCGGCCGTTCATATTGTTGGACCCTCCCGAAGCCATGATAGAGGCAGTTTTCAGCAGTTTTTTACAGTTTTTTAGCAGTTTTAATCATTGGCCCCCGGATATTGCTTCTAGATGACAACCAATGGCTTTCATGAATTTCCTCCCTCTGTCAAGAATCTGATGCTTAAACGTAGGATTTTAGAATAAATCGCTTAATCGCGTAGCAGTTTTTTCCTGGATTTGACTTTTCAGCTCTTGTAAACTCCCTTTCCACCTGAACTGGACCGAATCAGAGGGAGTGGGGCCCACCCTAGGGAGCCGCAGGTAGAATGGAGGCAGCCACAGATGGGCCCGCTTCTTCCTGCGGATTTATAATGGGCAGTAGGGGCTCTCAGAAGTTATTTTTAGTTTTGAATCCAAATAGAAATTCAATTTTCTTTTTCAGATCTACGGAGTTCGGGAAGTTTTTTTTAGATTTCGTCAGCGCCCACGCATTCTGCACGTCTCAGGTGACGTTTACATCCCTTCTTTTCCAGTTTTAACCAGTAGAATTATGTAAACCACATAGGGTGCTTTTAAACGTAATGTATCAAAAATGTATGCTTATATGACTTGATAAAAAAAATTTAACTTCATAAGTATGCATATTTTACTATGATGCACGTTTTGATGTAAGAAAATTTGAATTCTGAAACAGTCAATTGACGCCCTTTTTGATCAGTTTACTCATCCTTTTTATGCCTAGTGAGCCTAGATTTTCAACTAAAAATGTCCATGGTAATTTGGCTACCAGGTGAAGTTTACTTTTGTTTTTTTTAAATATGAACTATTTCTGTTTTTGGGTAGGTGTGCTATTGAATGGCCACCTAGTCATGCCTGTGTGCATGCAGACAGTCCATTTTACAAAGGAGACTCTGGCAAAAAAAATTTCAAAAGTCCAAGCATTTAATAAATATGCAATTTTGACTCTACTAGGGATTTTGGATGACCCATGCATGTTTTAGGATTTAGGAATGCATAAAATACTGATTTAAATTAATAAGCCACAGGTTTTAGGCTTACCTCACCCTTTCTGAGGTGATTTGGAGACTTTGTCCAGGTGATGGAGCCAAATAGACCCGACAGTGCTAGCCGGGTCGTCCCAAGAGTTAGACAGAGGAGAGTCTCCGATGTTCCTCAGCTTCGGCCAGCTCGGCCTCCTCGTAGATTGGCTGAGTTGGTGATTCGTCCTGTCCGAGTTGATCCGCCGATCGATATAGACGACGAGGAGGCTCCATTTGTTAATCCTGCTCCAGCTCAGGCTCCACGTGCAGAGCTCCCATGCATTGTGGTGCCACTTCAGGAGCTGCTGGGAGACTTGAGGCATCATCCATCAAGATTCCTTCATGCCAATGAGGTGAATGAAGTTTCTCTTCTGGATTCTCTTTTTTCCTTTCTTTTGCCATTTTAGGGAACATGTTTGATAGAGTTCAGAGGTGAGTCAGTGCCTGTCATGACTGATATTTTACCTACTGTCGTTCGGTCCCTCCTGGGAGTTCCTGCGACGGCTATTAAGGGTCGGACAGTCTGTTTTGGTCCCTTGAGCGTAGATGCCCAGAGAGGGGCTTTGAGTGAGCCTCTGCCTAATGATCAGAGGGTTAGAGATCGCATTCTGAGGCGACTATTTTTGGTGATCATTAGGGGTTATTTTCTTGCGGACAACTCTTCGACTATGTCCTTTGCCCTAGTTAGTGCCACTGATATGTGGAGCGCCTAAGTGATTTTGATTGGGGAACCTACACCTTTGCCTATTTTCTCTGAGGGATGCGCATGCGCTCGGAGGGTGTGCGGAGACTTGGTTAAGCTTTTACCCGTTCCTGGTAGTGAGTGCATCTTGCTTGTACCTTTTTGATTTCCTCATTTATATTTGTCAATCTTGATCACTGAAGACTTTTGATATTTGCATGGCCAGTTCTGGGCATATGAGAGGCTTCCTTGCCTATGTCCCGCCACTACTTTAGGCCTGGAGACCTATCCTCGGGGACGGCGCTGGCACCACTCCACTTTGACGGATGTCCCTGTAGCTAAGGGATTCACCCACTCCCACCTGCAGCTTGAGCTATTGACAATCGGATTGATCTCGTGGGTCCTGATAAGTAGTTTTATGACCACTTATTCGGATAGTAACCAGCTTGTTTCGTTGCTTAAACTCAAGTAATCCTGTGCTTTTAATATGTTTTTCCTAGTGTTTTGCAGTTTTCATGGTTAAGAACTCTCCGAGTGCAAATTGAGCTTTAAAGGACATAAGATGGCCAAAAAGAGCAAGAATGGAATGATGGCATGACAATGGGAAGGAAATGCAATCCGGACATCGTTTGGGGGGTTCATGTTCAGTTCATGTTCTTGGATTAGAACTTGGTTCATATTGTAGAGCGTCTTCTAAGCTTTTCGGAACATCCTAATCGGAGTTTGGAGGCGAGAGTTATGCCCCGTATACCAACAGATGTTAAACTTCATGATTTTGGATTTTCATTGCACAGCTATCACTTGGAGCTCAATTTCAGCCTTCATCCATACATTATTTCTTAATGCTCAAAGAATACAAGTTGTAGAGCTCTTCGATAGCTTCGATTTGACAGGTGGCAGGCCTCGTAACTCCTCCCGGATAAAAGGTTATTGCCGTTCTACCAGAGGTCACTACAGCAGAACTTCTGCGGCTCGGCCGTGCCTATTTGTAGGCCATTTCCAGCGCAGGCGTGCCAATGCCCAAGCAAAAATTCTGATATATGTTTCCTGCGCCCAATTCCAGGCTATTCACAGCGCTCCCGCGCCACTCCTGAACGTGACCAGACTTGACTTTTTCATATAAGAGTGAGATTTGAAGCAAATGAGAGAGATGATTCTCAAGCCCTAGCCCTAGCTTGTTCTTCCTTTCTTTTCCTTTCATTTCCTTATCTAGATTAGGAGTAAATTAAGTTTAGTTTTAGTTAGTTAGTTTCTAGGGTTTGATTAGAGAAGAAGATTAAAGCAAGTGAATTCCATTGGAGATTCAACAAGGAGCTTGAGCACTCAGATTTGCTATTTTCTATCTTTTGAATCTCTTTGCTTCCTATTTGTAATCTTATGATGTATATTCAACTTGTGAATGATATATGTGCTCCATTATGATATCTTAAACTCTATTTTGAGGTTTCAATAGAACCTAATGAGTAGTCTATATTAATTTCCTTCCATGTTTGGTCTCATTGATTGTTATATGACTGTCTATTGTGATTTGTGCTTTAATTGCTTAATTGATTAGCTACCAATTATTGTGATAACCCACATGGGCTTGAAAGACGAAGTGTGGGTTTAGATCTAATCGTAGTAGCGGGCGATTGTATGTTATATGGCGTTGAATGTATAATTTATGCTTAGGATAGACATATACCGAAGCGCCGCTCGTAGTCAATAGAGAACCTGTGCTTAAACCCTATTTACTTGTATATCGCATAGACATATAGTGATTTAGGTAATGTGGGTGTTCACGTGCGTCTATCAGGTCCCGTATACCTCAGACTTTTTGACAGTCGGTTTTGAGGGCAGTTTTCCCACTGGCCGGGAATTTGCATTGTCCACCCGCAGAGTCCCATTTTTGACAGAAGGAGGTTGGGAGCTCTATTTAGTAGAGCGTGATATTAGGAGCATCACGGGGGAGATCCGTATTCCCTTTGTTCCTCCTGATTGGCATCATTGGCCCCTAGCTCAGCCACTCACAGATATTCCTATAGTGGGCGTAAATGGCTTTACCCTGTCAGAGGGTCCGTACAGCCAGGAGGCGTTTCATAGCTGGTGGAGTCCTCAAACTATTGGGGCTCAGACTCGTGCTACCCAGTTCATGGCAGATATGGTGCCGGGGTCTGTGATGATAACAGACTGGATAGCTTGTCTGCGAGATCCGACTCATTTAGACCAAATCATAAGATTGACCCAGCAGTTGGAGAGGGCACATTTGTTCAACAGGCACCTTGGCCGAGAGCCATCTGAGGCAGACTCTTTTGCTCCTTCCAGCTCTGGAGCTAGTCCATCTACATGTCCATTTTCCAGTAATTTTGCCAGTGTTGATCCTCCCTTGTATCGACCATGTGACGAACGAGAATTTTATAATTTAACTTGAATATTTATTGAATTAAATAAATATGTGCTATGATTTATTTATTGAGTTAAATTATTATGTGATGGAATTATGATAGAATAATTTAATTATATGTGTCAAATTGATTAAATTAATGTATAGAATTTTTATAGTTCAAATTGTGAATTTAATTGAGTTTGGTTAATTAAATGTATTATTTAATAAGCATAATATTATTCTAATTAATTTAATAATTAATTAGAGATTTAATGATTTGGCATAATTAATAAATGAGAATTTTAATTTTGTGATAATGTGATTTAATGTGGATTATTATATTTTGTTTAATTGAATTTTAATAAGATTATTTGATTAATAAAAGTGTGACATTAAACTATATAATAAACATTTAATTAGAATAAAGGGAAAGGAGGAAGAATAAGGGAACAACCAAACAAACCCTTAAGGGAGTGGGTGTCAGTTAATTGAATTAACTACTCCACTTTCCCTGACAGTTACATAGAGTTATATATTATATACATATATTGTATGTATCACACCTTATATAATATATCAGAGTTCATATTAACTTAATTAGAGAGAAAAAGAAAGAGAGAAAGACTTGAGAGAAGAATTGAAGGATTGAAGAAGATTTGAAGAAGTTTATATCATCTAAACAAGTATCAAGGGTATGATTCTTCAACCCAATTTCTATATTTTACGTTATAATATTTCCTCCATTAAAGCATATTTAAGTTCTTTGTAACTAAATTGTATTTATAATTGTTGTAGATATGATCATATATGTGTTAATATATGATTATAATATGTTTTCTATCATCTATGTCTGTTTTAAAATAATCAAAACCTTATTATTATGTTAAATTAGAATTTCAAAAGTCACAGAGTATGAAGAACATGAATATGGCCCTTATGTAGAAAATATCATGCTTGAATTATTCATTAAACTCTAAATTGATAGTTGATTATGATTATGCATGTTTAAACGAATAAAACAAAATATAAACGGACAGATTCGGAGTTATAACGAATATATAATGTTGAATTTCATGAATTGTCTCGAAACTTTTCAAAATACCAAAAATAGTGAATTTATGTAATTTGATTTGAGTAATTACGTGGTCTAAAGTGTTAAAAGCATGTTAGAATCATTTTATGATGTTTCTGTGAAGTTTATACTTCATGGGAATCACTGCATTAGTTTAATTTGGATTTATTTGGCCTTCTCTGCAACTTTTTGCAAAATATAACTGAACCAGCCGAGGCCACCCGCCCTAGCGGGCCCCCTACCGAATCCATACCCGCCCCAGCGGGCCTAACCCCCTCCCCAGCGGGGGGTTCAGAGAAAAATATTTTTTTTGATCCTTTTGTGTATTTTTAAGCCATAACATGATGAGTTAACCTAACCTAATGAACCTGATAACATGATGAACATGTAATACAATAATGTAACATGTTGTTGACATGTATAATATAATTTGAAGTTTCATGTTAATAAACTATGTGTAAACTTAGATATTGATGTCGTAAGACTTGATTACGATTGTCTAAGAGTTCATATTATGTGGTATACATGTTGTGATTCAGATTCACGTTATGTGGTTAGTTAACAAGTTAAGATTTATGAACCAAGTTTTTACGTTGAACTTAAGTGAGAAGTTTAATAGTTAAACGTATTGGTAATGGAACTAATCGATGTTGTAAACGGAATGTAATGTATAGGGCGTTGAGGAATTGAATTGTAATTATAACTGTAGCTTGCGCACGAGGCAAGTGTTTTATGCCTAATTTACTATTGTTGAGCAAGTTTCCTAATCCTTATTTTTATGTTAAGCAAGTTTTCTAAACTCAATTAGTTATTGAACAAGCTTTCTATTCTTGAATTATTATCATGATGCAAGTTCTTATTCTTGTTCATTCAAGTCAAGTTTCATATGAGATATTACAAGTTCTTTAAAGATTTACTTTAGTTATAAAATACTTCTTCAATTGTATACTCTTGAGATTTATTATTCGATTTGAATATCAATTATTGTTGAACCTTGTAAGACTAGCGAACCCTTATTGATTCGACTAGTCCATAGTTGATGAACATTCTAAATTCTAGAACTATTATTGAGCTTATCCAAACCAAACTTCCTTTGGTGAGAACTTTGATGTCAAACTGAGATGAACAACCCTGTTATAGGGGATTATTTATGCTTTAGCATTGAGATATTGTGCACAGTATGGTACTAAGGGTTGATTCCCCTAAGTACGAGTAGTAGAGTCCATATAGTCTTATGATTGTTAAAGGTTTAAAGTAGAAATACTTAACAACCTAGGACATAGTTCAAGGTCTTATGACCCTTAGACATACTTTTGATTCTGGTTATTCATTCTTGATTCAAAAGCCAAGCTTTCTAATATTCAGACTTCTTTAACATATTTGCATGTTATTATATTGTTAAATTTTTATACTTGTGGGCAATCGTGCTCACTTTTTCATAATAACATTGCAGTTAAGAACGAAAGGTCCGACAAGCCTTCCACTAGCAAAAGCAAGGGCAAAGTTAATAAGTGATGAAGACTTATTATTTTATTTGAAAATATCTATTAAGACTTATGTTATGATGTTTAAGACTTATTTTTTTACGTTTCTGCATTGAGATTTAAGGTTAGATCAACCTGGGATTGATGTATTTATTCAGATGTTGTAACCCCGTAAGGGGAGGATTTCTTTCTATCTATTTCATGGTTTGCATTTATTATGGGTAGATAGATATATGATATTTGTACAGTGAGCACCAAATCCAGTGAAAATTGAAGTACTCGGATTTGGGGGTGTCACTGACCGGACATTACCACTGGCCGAGACTTTGTGACTCAAGAGGAGCTAGAGCAGGTTAATAGCTTGGATGCAGATATTCTGGATCTCTTTTGATAGCTTCCATTGCTATATCTTTTGATAGGCCCTTGTTTAGATATTGGGCAGATGTGCCCTATTTTGATAGGCCTCTGTTAGTAGTTGGTCGGCTGTGCCCCATATCCCTATACTTTTTATTTTGGATTGTATTATCAGACGGAGATGATGCTTGTAGTAGATAGTTTATTTTAGATATGCATGATATTTCCTATCTATTGCATAATGTTTATTATTGTCATTATGCATATATTATGGCATGGGTATGCACTTAGACAGATGAGTTCAGAATTGACCCATGGATGGTCTTGTGATACGATGCTACAGATGTCATCATCGACGGTTAGCCACATCGAGCATTCCCCACCATCCTTTGTAGCATCGTCATTGAGGTCGTGGTATGATAGCCTGCCCTTCCCAGCCAGAGGGACAGTAGATTGGATGTTGGGGCATACATTGGCCCTAGTAGATTTCCAGGTTCCATACGGATTTGTAGATGGCATTCTATCCTGTTGGATACCTGAGCGGCAGGTTTTCCGCTTTGGGCTGCATGAGTTGACATCAACCTTAGAGGAGAATGAGCGGCTTACAGGTTTAGCACTGGACCTGCCTTGCGCTCGCACAGCTATTAGCGACATGAGGAGACCATTCATGCGTACGTCGGGTCTGCGATATAGAGTAGTTGTTAACAAGATTATTTCAGGATATGTGATCTCTATCGACTTTCTAATCGATCGTTATGGCAGGCTAGATATCTACGATCGACAAGCTCAGGATTTTATTATCTCGGCAGAGGAGTGGCATTCGGCCTGGATAGATGTCTTGTTGATGTGCGTCACGGCTTACATATACATGCCACTATACTTGTACCATTTAGATATTGGTTAATAGTCGTGGTCCGTGCCCTTAGGTAGGGTAGCACTATTATGTCGATGCTACTGGCCGAGACCTTGAGGTCAGCTACCTATTGCAGTACCCATCTAGATGGATTTTTTAGAGGTAGCTCTGTCCTGCTGTATGTATGGCTCGTATGGCTCATGACCCATTTGTGTTCGATTGGCACTTTTGGACACCGTGGGTACTGCTTTACCCATGAGATAGCCCTGTCCTACTCCTTCCAACCAGCAAAGTGTTCGGATGCAGTGATATGGTCGACTTTTCTGTCAGATATTGAGCATCCCTTTTCAATTCTGCCATGCTCAGGACTGGTATCCCCTTATAGCTTCATCACCCATACAGTTGGCCTGGATTATTTTCCCCTAGCGGGATTGAAAGGGGTGACCACTTACCATCCGTTGGCAATTTTGGGTCAGTTTGATCAGTTCCAGAGTCTACACCAATTTGAGAGGGTCGTTGATCAGCGGATATCAACTTCATCTCTAGCGACGGCTGACCTGATCAGGATTTATGAGTGTTGGACTCATAGGGGGAGGGCTGATTTATCTGCTAGCCTTTCGGATCGCTCTCCAGAGTATTCGGCGTGGTTGGAGACTGATATAGCAGTAGTTGCAGTTATCCAGTTAGGTCCAATTATAGATTCAAATCAGGAGGAGCCTATGGAGGATCATGATTCTCCTATGGAGGACGATTTGTTCACTAGTTTGACAGCGGCTTTAGTTAGTGACCCTCCGATTATCCCTGCTGGCACAGATCCAGCTGTTGCTGATGCACTAGCTCGGATGACCTTCGAGAGAGATCAAGCTAGGGCATTGATTTTGACGGCCCTGTCTGCCAAAGATACATCCTTTTCTTCTAGAGACGAGGCTCAGGTTACTTGGGATACAGCATTGGTTGAGAGAGACAAGGCTCTATCTACCCGAGATGTGGCTCTTGAGGAGAGAGATGAGATCCGATCTGTCTAAGATACAGCATTTGAGGAGATTGAGGAGGTTTTGATTGCCATAGATACTGCTTTTGTGGAGAGGGACGAGGCCATAGCCTCCCGAGATGTAAAAATTGCGGACAGCGCAGCCCTCAGGTCATATACAGATAGCCTGGTTGGAGAGATGAGTGCTTTCATCGACGGTCACAGCACCATTATACAGATGGCTGTGGATGTTCTGGCTCGTATGGATGTTGAGGGTATTGCACTTGTAGCTACTCCTCCATCTTCAGATAAAGATACCATATTGGCATTGTTGTCCCGCTTGTCCATGGGCTCGTAGACTAGCTTTATTTTTCCTGCACATACTAGATCAACCATTTTTTTCATGTACAAGACACTATGTATATATCAAACAGTATTATATATAGGAGAAATATATTTTGATTCACTTCCCTGTTGGACATGTATTTTTGTTGCTGAGTGATTACAACTTCTCTCATAACTTACCGTTGTTGATGTATTATGAGCTTTTCCTTGATGGATTGACAGTGAGATGTCGGAGAATATCTCAGACGAGCCTGTTGACCAAGGGGATTGGTAGAATTTAGGTTTTATAAGGTTTCGGTGTCTTGGGACTAGTTTTTATTGGTTTTTGTTTTTTTTGAAGGTCATACCGCACCATAAATGGCTGCCTACATACTCCCGGGTTGAGGGAGATCAGGTCATTTGTAGTTCAAGTTTTGTGTGAGAGGTTTGAGAAATGTCTCTTTTGACTTTGGTTTGATGAGTTTTTATATTTTTGTTTTGTTTGACCGCACCATGAAGGGCTGCCTACGTACTCCCAGGTGGAGGGAGATCAGGTCATTCGTAGTTCGTTCTTCTAGTGAAAACCAAAACTGATTTGATCGATTCGCATGACCAAGATGATAGCTGACATGTGTTTCAAACATAGTACCTTTTTATGGTGTCTGAGTTGATCAGTTGGGGAAATTCGTTACAATCCATTTCTTGCAATCTGATAGCTCCTCTTGTCAACACCTCTTTGACAATGAAATGGCCTTCCCAATTTGGGGCGAACTTTCCTTTAGCTTTGTCTTGATTGGCCAGAACTTTCTTCAGCACTAGGTCGTTTTCTTTGAATTGTCGGATTCAGACTTTCTTGTTGTATGATCTAGCGATCCTTTGCTGATATAACTGCCCATGAAAAATGGTTGTAGCCCTCTTTTCATCTATCAGGGAAAGCTGATGGTACCGCTCTTGCAACCACTGATCTTCTTCCATCTAGGCATCTATTAACACTCGTAAGGACTCCATCTCTACTTCTATAGGGAGGACTGCTTCCATGAGATAGACCAATGAATAGGGGGTAGCCCTAGTAGAAGTACGTATTGACGTCGTGTATGCTAACAAAGTCAAAGGCAACAGGTCAGGCCATCCTTTGTGATTGGCGAACATTTTTTGCATAATCTTTTTGATGTTCTTATTGGCCGCTTCGACAGCACCATTCATCTTGGGTCGGTAGATGACGAAATTGAGATGCTTGATATAGAACTTGCTGCGTAAGTCTCTCATCATCTGATTGTTTAAGTTCTTTGCGTTGTCTAAAACGATCACCTCAGGTTGTCCGTATCGACAGACGACATTGTTTCTGATGAAACCAATGATTACCTCCTGGGTGACTTTTGGAAAAGAGGCAGCTTCAACCCACTTGGTGAAGTAATTGATCATGGTGAAGATGAATTAATGTCCAACGCTGGCTTTGGGTTCTACTGGATAGATCACATCCATTCCCCATATAGAAAAAGGCCATGGCAAACTTATATTTTATAGCTCATTTGGAGGAGCGTGGATGGTATTTCCATGGACTTGGCATTGATAGCATCTCCTGACGTGATCATCGCAGTCAGCTTTGAGAGAGATCCAGTAATGCCATGTTCTAAATATTTTCTTAGCCAGTAGATGACCGCTCTTGTGTGGACCACAGACTCCACTGTGGACTTCATCCATTAATATATGGGCTTGCTCTTTACCGAGGAATCTTAAAAGGCCTATTCCATCATCCCTTTTGTAAACTGTATCTCCGCTCAGATAGAACTTCAGAGCCATCTTGTGAATCCACTTTCATCCGGCTTGGCTTGCTCCAGTGGGTGTAGATCCATATCGAAGATAGTCCTTGACGTCTTGATACCAAGGTTGATTGATAGGAGTGTCGACGTCGGGAAAAAAAATCCGCGGGTCGGGTCACAACCCGGATCTTTCTCTCTTCCAAAGTTATGTCTACCCTTACTCTTTTTATTTGTGAAAAAGATTTTGAAGGGTTTTTTAGGAAAAGGCCAACATGTATCATGTCAACGATTTGAACGTCTTACAGAGTCGCCAGTTGGTAGATTTGAAATGGTTGTACCAACTCAACCAAGTTTTGTTTGAAAAGAGGCCCAATTGCTGGACACTATCGAAACTTGATCTTTGAAAACAAAGTTTTGAGTTTAGGGGCTTGGTTTAGTGTGGGGAAGCTATTAGGCACCCCACAACTCCCGTGTAAACACGGTACCGCATCTCTTCAATATTTCCTTTTTAAATCTGCAATGTGTGTGTGAATGCTGAAAGAAAATTGGGCCTATGTTTGATTGAAAGTATGTTTATGCATCGTTGAACCTATATACGAAGGGTTTGATTGCAAAAAGTCTTTGATTTAATTTGTACAAGTGTTTGATTTGATTTGTAAAAGCTTCTTTTTTTCGAAAAGATTTATTGAAATGATGTTTTGAAAGAAGGTTTTCAAACCCTTATGCTAACATAAGAATTGAAGCATATCGATACTTCAATTTTATCTTTTCAGCCTTAAGGCTCAATTTGAATGGTGATTGTCGGGCTGCGAAGCATCCTCGACCACAACGTATATGCAAGTGTCGATCTCCTAATGGGCATGACAGCCATCGGAGGGACTCTGACACGACAAACCATATTTTCACTATATTGAGACCTTAAATCCGGATAACCGTTTTAAGGTCTTTTGTATGTATATTTTTACAGAAAAACTGGCAGGGTACATTTGTAAAGTGGAGTTTGTCCATCGTCGGAATCAGGTTCTGATCAGTTTGATCATGAATCCCACGATTCCTAGGCTCACATAAGGAGGCCAATAAACCTGCACAGCTCAAATTTGTACAGAAAAAGATATATATATCTAAATATTGCCAGAACCAAGGATTCATCAGTAAATCTTAGTTCGCACCTGGCCGAAGCATCTCATTCGCACTAGATAACGATCTAAGGGCCGCAAGGTAGCTTTATAACTGAAACAAGAAAAATGATAGATTTAAATAAATCTCAACCATTCTAGCTTCCCGGTTCCGTCTGGACCTATTTTGAACAATTTGAAAGCTAAAGTTGGCAAGATTTAAAGAAATCTAATTCGCCAGTAGAACTGTCCGTGCTGATTCATATCAAATGAATATTTAAAGCAATAATTTGATAAAATGAGTAAAGCAATATATATATATATATATATATATATATATATATATACAAAAGGTGTAAAGGGCGATGGGTTTTCACGCCGATGCCCGGACTGAAATTGAAATATATATATATATATATATATATATATATATATATATATATATATATAAAAGCTGTAAATAGTCACGGAATGATCCAGGCTTTGGCAGAATTGAAATATATATATATATATAAAAGCATACAAAAGGCGGTGGGCTTTCACTCCGAGGCCCGGACTGAAAAGTAAATATATAAATATATATGTATATATATACATATATATATATATATATATAGAAAAGTAGTCAAACCAGAACTGGGAAGATAACCCAGTATGGTGAATGGTGCAAAAACAGTAAAAGGGCCACAGAATGATCGAGGCCAAACTTGAATGTAAATATATATATATATATAGACAGAAAAGTAGTCAACCAAGACTGGGAAGATAACATAGTGTGGTGAATGTTGCTTATATATGCATATATATATATATATATAAAAGCAGTAAAAAGACCACAGAATAATCCAGGCTAGATTGGAATGTAAATATATATATATAGACAGAAAAGTAGTCAACCAAGACTCGAAGATAACCTAGTGTGGTGAATGTTGTTTATATATATATAAGCAGTAAACTACCGCAGATTTTACATCCGGGCTTGACAGAATTGAAAAATTAGTATATATACAGTTAAATATATACAAAAAAAAGAGTCAAACCCGGACTGGGAATTAGTTATTTAATAACTAATTATATTATTATTGTTAATTACATATATGTAGGGTTAATTAAGGAACGTGAGTATAACTTGTAGCTTGCTCTTGAGGCCAGTTCTCTATCCCTAAACTTGTAATTTATATGCAAGTTTTTTAAATTCAAATCTTAATTGTATTTGAGCCTATCCTTTTATTTCTGCAGTGGACAAGTAATTATTTAAAGTTCACAATTTAATTAAAATGACCTTGACTTAATTATTCAAGTAAGGTCTATTTTATCTTTCGAATGCTTTAAGTTTAATTCTAAAGCATAAGTTATTTCATAATTCTTTATTGTTGAATTATTCTAGATTATTTTAAGTCGATTCGACTACTCCTTAGTTGATGGTAGTTAAACTCTAAATTTTTTTAAGCTTATCCAAATCAAACTTTTTTTGGTGTGGACTTGTATCAAATACTGAGATGAACAACCCTAATTATTAGGGGATTACCATGCGAAAGCGTTAAGATGTTTGTGCACAATACATGGTACGAAGGGCTGATCCCCCTAAGTACGAGTTAAGAGTCCATATAGTCTAATGACTGTTAAAGGTTTTAAATAAAAATATTTATAACCTAGGACATAGTTCAAGGTCTTACGACCCCAGATGATTTCTATATTCAAAATTCTAAATGTTGATGAAAGAATTATTATTCAATTCTTTATTATTGATGAAAGAAAAGTTATTCAAATCTTTTGAAGTTATTCAGTTTATGTCATCACTATTATTGTTATTATTCCAAGTGAGCTTTTGTTTGCTCACTCTTGTAATTAAATAACCATTGCAGCTAAAGTCGAGAATGTTGACGCACCGTCAACAAGTAAGGAAAAAGCAAGATGAACAAGTGAAGACTTGTTTATGTTTATGTTTATTATGATTGTACTAAGACTTTTTGATGTCATGTTTTATTTTCCTCACTTATTTATTGATGTTAAGGTTAGATTAAACCTGGGATATTTTGATTAGAGTTGTAATCCTTTTAAGGAATATTTTTATTTAATTATAAGGCTGTAATTTATTTTGCATTGTTTATTATTGGGTAGTAGTTGTATGTTTTATTTAGATAGTGAGCACCAAATCATGTGGAAATGAAGTACCCAAATTTGGGGGTGTCACAAAAACAAAACCTTATTCCTAAATTGATTAGGAGGGTTGCCTACATCTATAAATAAGAAAGTCTTATTATGGATTAGGGTTACACACTTGATTCCAAGAGTTAGGAGAGTACACATATTCTATAAAGATATAATTAGGGTTTAACCACATAGCCATCTTCTTGAATAACTATTCCTCCTAGGTGGATCACCTCTAGAAGCCAAACACTTGGCTGGCTAACGTTTATCAAAGGAAGGAATCAAACCCGGAGAATTCAAGGAGAGCACGAAGGATTTGGGGTTGAACTCATACCTAAGAAAACTTAGTTACAAGGGTATGATTATATAATTTTGTCTCTTTCGTTTAATTAATAATTGTGCATGAAAGATGATCCGGGTATATGGTTTGTAAAATTTTAAACTCTGATTTTACCATGCTTTCGCTACTTTGATGCATTTTGTTTTAGTTCATGAATATTACAAAACTAACACAATGTACCTAAGACGGCATTCAGGACTCGTTACAACTATTATTAGTTCTTGGTGATGTCGTTTGGGTTAACAAATGCGTCAGCCGCATTCACGGATATGATGAACAGAGTGTTAAAGCAGTACTTAGACAAGTTCATAGTAGTATTTATCGATGATATTCTAGTCTATTCTAAGACGTCAGAAGATCACGCTGAACATTGGAGAATAGTGTTGGAAACACCGAGGAAGGAAAAGTTGTATGCTAAATTCACTAAGTGTGAATTTTGGCTTGAAAGTGTGACAACCCAGAAAATCGGATTGTCCTGTAAGATAAGTTTAAAGAATTACTAATTAATAAAATAAATTTTTATTAATAATATTTTAGGTTATGTGTTTATTAATCGTTCTATGACTTAGGATGATTATAAAACGGGAGGATTCTGGCTATGTGCTAAACTAAACAGGTAAGAATTTTTAAGAAGGAAATAAAATTATTCCGAAGAAATATATTTTTTTGAGGAAAAGACGAAATAGGCACTATTCATCCAACAAAACCTAAGGGTTTAGGATTTGAATAGCCTAAGTCTTTCTGAGAGATCGGTATGTTGGAATGACATTCTCTTTGAATATTTGCAGGTAATATGTCGTGAAAAGTCATATTAGCCAGTAAAAGTTTTTCTCGAAAAAACGTGAAGAAATCAAAAGAAATAAAAACGACAAAAAATATTTTTATGTACTTTTCGATTGTTTAGCTACGTTTTGAGAAAATGTCGCGGAAAACACTATTCATCAAAATGTGTTTTTCAGTTTTTTAATTTTTCGAAGAACGCGTAAAAGTTACCCTATAGAGGAAAGACGAAATTGATGAGTGGGTAATATACCCATGAATTAAGGACTTTTAGGCTGAATATGTTGCGTGCTTTGAGTATTTTAGGAGCATATTTACTTGTTTATTCATCTTTTGTAGGTAGAAGGGTAAAACAATAAATTTTGATTCATTAATGGCAAAATAGGGAATTCTGGCAAAGCAAGGGGCATAACTGTAAAATTGGCCAATAACACCGCAACGCCGGGGCGCTGGGCATCTGAAGCTGTTGGGCAATTTTGGTGCAAAGCAAGGAAAGGAAAGAGAGAAAAGGGGGATTTCTATTGAGAAAATGATTCTTGTGAAGGTTGACTCGAAGGAGCCAAAAACTAGATAAAGGGGAAGGATTTTAGCAGAAAAGACACATCTTTTGAGACAGATACTGAAGAATGATCTTGGAGATTTCAGAGGAACATTGAAGAATTACAGTTAGAGATTGAAGATTGAAGGCCATCATTGAGTTTTTATTCTTCTTCTTCATCTGTAATTTAATTGAGATGTTTATTATGGGATTTTTGGTTTTAATTTTCAGCATGAACTAATCTTTTAATTAAGACTACATTTGAACCTTTATGCTTATAACTTTATTATTCATATTAATCCAATTAGCTATTCATATTGAGTTGTCTATCATATTCTATGCTTACTAATTAATTATTTGGCCAATAATTATCATGTTACACTAAATGAATTCAGGAAATGAAATCTAGGGTTTGAACTGAATGTGATAACATGTATTCTTAGTTATTTGCATGAGATAAATAATTAGGGTTGTGAATTGAATATGGATATCTCTTTTCAATACATGTAACAATTGGGAATTGATTCTTAATAAATTTAATTCTTTTATTTTGCATAGGGATATAGCAGAATTAATTGAGTTAGATATTTTTATTTGATCACTTGGAAAAGGGCTTATGAATACATTGAATTCCTATTAACAACTCATGTGAATTTAATAATTGGAGAAATTGGGTAATTGATTTGTACTGCATAATTGGGGACATTGTAGTCTTAAGCCTTAATCGTCTAAATCAACCTTTGTGTTAAAATTAGTTAGTTTTAATTGAAAAATCATAAAATTGGGTTGTTTAAATAAAATTGGGTTGATATAATGCTAGTAGTTGGGATTTATTAAATAAGATTCCTCGTGAGTTCGACACTCGTTCTTATCACTTTATTACTTGTTGATCATGTATACTTACACATATTCATTGGTTGAGAAATCAATCAACAAGTTTTTGGCTCCATTGTCGTGACACCCCCAAATCCGGGTTCCCTAACCTCGGGTTTGTTGCTCACGATCCATCATACATATCACATCTAACTACCCATTCATTAATGAAAAACATCATTCATTACATTACTAATACAATTTATCATAATATCCCAGGTTAACTAACCTTGACATAACTTACATACCCTTAGCTATTCAAAAGGTTTACAGAATTAATTTACATAATGTAACATAATAATTAAAAATCAATAATAACTACTCCTGAGCTTTGCCTTTGCCTTTGTCCCTATTAGAACCTTCTGCTACCTCTGCCTTAGCTGAAATGTTTTATCTAAGCAAAGGTGAGCAACGAGTTTGCTCAGCAAGTTAAAGTATTCAATAAAAGATATATATATATATATATATATATATATATATATATATATATATAATATAAGAGTCTAGCTTCTATAAAACTTCAACAATAATCAAAGGATTTCGAAGTAGCTGAATAATAATTCATTCTCAATAACAAAACTTTCTTAAATTTCATGCTGAATAACATATCAAGGATGAAAGAGTAAAATTCTTTCAAAGATTCAATCATATTCAAGTGAATAAGAAGAATTAACAATACTGCAACAATATTCAATAAAGTGGGATGTTCCCAGATTTCATGCTGAGGGATCACAAATGGATCATGAACTAATAGATGAATCATTAATTATTAAAACTAAATTACCTCAAGAATATAAGTTAATTGCAAAGATTTAATCATATTTCTCTGCAGTACATAAAGTGATCAGCTTTATTGTACTTTATATTATGCATAATACTCAATAATAGCTCATAGGTCGTTTTACGACAATAAAGTTTGTTCATCTCAGTCTTACATCATGAATCTGTACCACAACAATATGGTTTGGATTGCTTTCAAAAAAATACTATGATTTCAACATATAATATCAATATTGATCTAGCCGAATTCAATGGCATATATCTTCCAGTAATAAATCAGTTCATAATAAGTAGAACGTTTCATGCTTTAACAACTATTAGTCTCGCCAAACCAACTAGCTGAGACATGGCTCATAAACAGTTCCAATAATAGAACAAGAATCAATTGCACTATGTGCGAATAACAATAATCATTATAGATGTGAATAACTATCAATAATTATTCACTAATCACACTTTGAAATTAATAACTCAAGTTGAGTTACGAAACTTGCAATAAATACGAATATTCAATAATAATCTTAGATGTGGAATAATCAACAATAATTATCTACTACCATGCTTGAAAAATAATAACTCGAGTTTGAGTTAGAGAACTTGTCTGATTCGTTAACTACTGCTACGCAATTTAAGTTAACTTCTTTTGTAAGACCTATCATTAATAAGATCGATCTCTCAATTAGCATCACATATCTTACATATAGTAATTTATCTAACATGTAATCACATAATCAAATCGAGTCTTTAATAGTATTCAATATAGTATACTGAGTGGTTTTCCATAAACAACCAACAAATTAGTTTCCATCTCATCTACACTATTTTTCATAGCGAGTTAGATCGGTTGCTAATTCGTATATACCTATGCTCCCTGAAGGAATTATTTAGCCCAGATACTATACATCAACCATTAAAGAGTACGAATGTACTACTTTACATTTAACACTTACTCGTTCAGCTTATAAGTTCTTATTATAACTTGGTAACCTGTTTACGAATTCAGCAAACCGAATATATCAATTCAGCAAGCCAAATCCAAACTGTATTCCCTTCCTAACATTTTTAGTTTCCAATCCAGCAACCTGGATTGACCAATTCAGCAAGCTAAATTACCCTTTTTAGCATATTGCATGTGATACCCCCAAATCCGGGTACTTCATTTCCACATGATTTGGCATTCACTTTCTAAATATAACATACATCTACCCAATAATAAATACTTGCAAAACAAATTACAACCTATATAAAACTTAAAATCTTCCTTATCAAAAGGATTACAACTTTTCAAAATAAATCCCAGGGTTTAATCTAACCTTGACATAAACATTAATGTGGAAAATAAATCAACGTATAAAGTCTTATTACAAATTCAAAATAAAACAAGTCTTCACTTGTTCAGCTTTCTCTTGCCTTTACTAGTTGACGGGGGTGTCAACACTTTCAACCTTAACTGCAATGGTTATTTAATATGCAAGAGTGAGCAAACACAGCTCACTGGAATACAACAATAACAAAGACATAAAAGAATATCTTTAAAAAGGTTTGAATAACTTTTTCATCAACAATAACGAATTGAATAATAATTCTTTCATCAATAATTAGAATTTTGAATATTAAATTCATCTGAGGGTCATAAGACCTTGAACTTTATCCTAGGTTATAAACATTTTTATCTAAAATCTTTAACAGTCATTTAGACTATGGACCTTAACTCGTACTTAGGGGGATCAGCCCTTCGTACCATGTATTGTGCACAAATATCTTAACGCTTTTGCTTGTAACCTCCCTTAATAAATAGGGTTGTTAATCTCAGTATTTGAGTACAAGTCAGCACCAAAGAAAGTTTGGTTTGGATAAGCTTAAAGGGTAATTTAGGATTCAACGTTCATCAACTAAGGAATAGTTGAATCGACTTACAATAATCAAGAGTAATTCAATAACAACGAATTATAAAATATTTATGCTTTAGAATTTAACTTAAAGCATACAAAAAATAAGATAGACCTTGCTTGAATAATAAGTCAAAGTCACTTTAAGTAAATCATGAATTTTAAATACCTACTTGTCCATTGGAGAAATAAAAGGACAAATCTCCAATACAATAAATATTTGAATTAAAACACTTGTATAACAATAAGAAGTTTGAGTTTAGGAAACTTGCCTCAAGCGCAAGCTACAGTTACAACTCACGTTCTTTAACACTTCAGACACATATATATTTAACCATAATAATCTAAATTAGTTATCACATAACTAATTCACATAATTAGTTAACCCATCTACGTTAACTCATTCCTCTTTAATTATTAAATAATTAATAATTAATGATCACATAACTAATCACGTCATATGTTCACATAATTAATCAAATAATAATTATGTACTCATATTAATTAAATTATAATTTAAACAAATTATAATTTAAATTAAATAATTTATTTTAATTATAATTAAATCAAATTATAATTACATCTTACATTAATTAAATTATAATTAAAAAAATTATAATTTAAATTAATCATTCACTTTAATTATAATTTATCAAATTATAATTACATTTTATATAAATAAAATTATAATTAAATAAATTATAATTTAAATTAAACATGTACCTTGATTAAAATTAATCAAATTAAATTTATGCATTTATATTAATTAAATTATAATTTAAACCAATTATAATTTAAATTAAACAATTACTTTGATTATAAATAATCAATTTCAATTCAAGCACTAATTGAATTATAATTAACAATTTATAATTTAAATTACACATTTTTCTTAATTATAATTATTTAAATTATAATTACATATTATATTTTATTAATATAATTCATTACTACCCAATTAGCATTTTAATTTTATCAACATGCTTTATAATTTATTACATAATAAATCTTATAATTTTCACATTTTTAAAATAGCTTTCTGCCCAATCTGCATGACCAGCGCGACCGCGCTCCAAATGACCTTAGGAGCGGCGAGGCCGCGCCGCTGCGCAGACCAGTCTGACAGTTCACGAACTTTGCAGAGAAAAAGCCAAATTGGCTTATTTTTCCACATCAAATTCCAATTCCAGTCAATATAATTCATATCAATTTTATAAAAAACATAAACTTAAAGTTTCTAACATGATTTTAACATATATAAACATTACAACACATAATCAAAACAACCAATTTCATGATTTTTGAAGAAAAGCCAGTGATAAGTGTTCTTAATGAAATTAAACGCTGTATTTTTGATTTTAAACTAATTCACACAATTTCAAGCATAGTCAATCAATTTCTAAACATGTTATCATCACCTACCATTAATTTAAACACAATGAACAATCAAACATGAATTCCTTTGATTTTTAAGAGAAAACTATACATATATATAAAATTTTAAAATACTTTCACTGTAACTCTTTGAAGAACATGAATTTCTCATGTTTATCACATGTATATGAATTAAACAATTAATTAGGCATATAATTCATATATGAGCATATACATAGCCTATAAAAATTATAATTACACAAATTACATGAAAACATGTTTTACAAAGAATTAAAGTTCGAAGAACATGAGAATAAAACTTCTAAAACTATAGGTTAGGATTATACCCTTTGGCTTAGTGATAGAAAAAAGATGAAGTTGCTTTGATTTCTCAAGCTTCCCTTTCTTTCTCTTCTTCTTCTCTCTTTCTCTCTATCTTTTCTCTGTTTTGTTCTTCTGACTAACTCTTGTTCTAACACTAACTAACGTAAAACTATTGATATACATATATTATACATATATCATATATACATATAACTGACAAGTAATTAACCCATATAATAAATATATTAATTATAATTATTACATGAGTTACACAATTTGAATTTAAAAAGTCATAAGGCTTTGTTTGGCAACCCTTTTTAAATAAAAACAGATTTTAGTACTAAGGCATTGTTTGGTAAAAATGGATTTAAACAAGTGCAAGGGCCCTGTTTGACAAAAATCTTTTAAAATAAAAGTAAGGGCCTAGTTTGGGTAAAACAAATTTTAAAACTCTTTTCTTTATTTTAATAAATCCTTTAACGCATATTTTAATGTCACACTTTAATTAATTAAATCTTTAACATTCTAATTTAATTAATTAAAAGCTAACATCAATTAACCACATAAAAATGTCACATAACAATTATAATTACTCGCTAATTATAATCTCATGTAACAATCATTACATAAACTTCATCTAATTTAATTATCTCAATTAAATTAGGATTATACGATAAAATCAATATACATCAAATAAATTTAAATATTAATTATTTATTTAATTAATATATAACACTTAATTAACTTACTCTACAACAATCACATAATTTATTTATTTAACTCAATAAATAAATCAAATCAAATATTTATTTAATTCAATAAATATTTAAAAGTAATATATAAAATTTCATTCGTTACATTGCATGTCCAATCACAATCATACTATATACATCATATAATCCATGAAATGTCTAATTCAACAAACTACATTAATTTAAAGTAATTTTATTTCTTTTAAACATTTATTAAACAATTTATTTTAATTGTTTACACTTTACTAATTAACTCATTTAATAATTTTAAAAGGCCATACACCTAATATCTTATCACAAATGACCAAAAACTCCCATCAAAAATATGTATAAACCATATTTAGGGTTTTCAAGTCATAACATCCTATTTTCCATATTTTTAACATTACATAACATATTTAATTTATTAAATCATAACAAAATCATTTCTATGAAAAACACCAAATCATCTTATTATTTTTTTTATCTTTTTATCTTTTGGCTACAGATATATACATATATTTCATACACAAAAATAATTTTTTTGAAATTTTTAGTTTCCTTTAGTATTTTTCAAAAGTCTGTTTTTAGTTCGTAACTTAAACAATTAGCTATATCATGATCAATTCTAAAAATTCCCAACTCTTGGAGGAATCTTACACATATTAACGTGAACTTCCAGTTTAATTGCGTGGCCATCGGAGTTATAGAACTCCAGTTATAGCGATTTTAGTCGAAAAAACCCAAATATTGAAATGACCATAATTGGATCGATTTAAGTCGGAATAAGCTCATTTTTGGACATGAGCTACTTTATTTCATATATTTTCATGTCCCAAAAGTTTTGAATTTATTTTATTATTTAAGTTGCCGAAACTGCCCCTGGAAATTTTGAGCAAATTGTTTTTTGTCATTTATCAGATTTTGCCTACTTTGCTAAAAATAGTCCACAAAAAAATCTACAACACATTTTTTAGTGATTCGACTTGAAAATTTTAGAAGACTCGTAGATCTAACTCTAGGACTTGACCATACTCAAAAATTCGAAATACAATGAGAGATATGGTCGTTTGAATTTAATGCTTGATTTTCTCAAAAATCTGATTTTCAATCATTTGTAATTTCTAAGAAAACTTCCATGTTATCACACATTAACCAACATAATCCATCATAATACATACCAATACATTATATACTCATGGATCTACCTTGATCCATGATCTATTTGATCAAACAATCACCAAACACTAGATTAAACACAATCAAGGCTAAGAAAAATTAGGATTTTCTAACTGTTGAAAACCTAGTTTCCATTTCATGCTTTAGATCCAACTTTTAATCCTTAAAAGGGTTAGATCTAAACATGAAACACTTATAAACACATAGATCTAAGGTTTTAAACCTCAATATAATAACTTTATATTATCAAAAATCAAATCAAGCAAAAAAGAATTAGACTATATTAAGTAGAAACCTTTTATATCTTAGCTTGATTTTCCTCTCTTCTTCTTCCTAAGATTTGATTAGGGAACTATGAAACTAAACAAAAACTCTCCATCTCTCTTATCCTTTTGGTGGCCAAAATCTTGGCTCTCTCTCCTCTCTCTTGCTTGCTTTTGCTAGCTTAGAAAAATAAGATGAAAGAGAAATGAAAGGCTTTTGTTGTGTTAGTAGATATATTTCGTATATCTATTTTATCTCCCAAACTCTTGCTCCTCCTCTCTCTTTCTCATCATTATAAGCTTGCTTGCACACCTTGGTTAACTTGTAAGTTTGGTGAAATGATAAGGCTAACTAAGGAGATGACACCTAAGGGAGTGGTTCACCTACTAAAGTAAACAATAATTACTAACATTCCCCCTTTCTCCTCCTTGTAAAATCCGGCCATGTGGCCCTCTTTGGCCCAAGTTTTGTTTTCTTTTTAATGCTATATTTAGCTTGCTAAAAGTCCAATGAGTCCCCTCTCAATTGGGCTACAAATTTGGCTACTTATTTAATCTTTTGGGCTTGCAAATTAATTCTTTGGCCATGAAATCCACATAGTTCATACTTTTAATTTTTATCTCGCCCTAATCATTTAGTAAGGGTTTCCATTACACACATTTGTAAATAAATTTCTTACTCATATACATTTAATTTCATAACCCAATTAGACTTGCTTTACTTAGGTTATAAAATTATTTAATTGAGATGTATAAAATAAATCTCTTAGGGTTAGTATATACTTTAAATACTAACATTCTCTCATATTATAATCCCTTAGGTTATTTAATTACCATACCTAATATATGTACTAGGTTACATAACTTTATTCTTAATTCTCTTTATATGCAAAATAAATGAATACACATTATATAATGTATATTTATTTAATCATATACATAATTCACATAAGTCAAAACATATTCCACTAGTGTATTAACTTAATAGCCCTAATTGGATTAATAAGTTATGACCACTCACATAATCACTATATATAATTCATATCAATAATCAATTACTTAAAGATTATAAATTTTTTTAATTTACATTTCAAGGTTAACATTCAAGCTATGTTAATTTTTAACATAACTTATATTACTTCTCCTTAATAAAAAATGATTAAGTATTCAACTTAGTTAATAAATAAATTAACTATCTAGATTAATTCACATATTTATATAGTTCAAATACTTTCTTTAAAAAAAAATTATTCGTAAAAAAAATTACACATATAATCATGTAAAATTCTCGGACCTTACAATTGTCGGGGAGTATTTATTTAATATTAATTCCATATTAGTTATAATTAATTCGGTCTTAATTTAAACGTTTTTATTTAATTATTTCTTTCCTTCTTCTTGTAGATTTTTTTAATCGTGTATGCACACCAGATCAAAGGGTAAAGAGGAACTTCTGCCTTACGCAGACGATATTGAGAGAAAGTTCCGAAAACTAAGATTGACTAGTGAGATAATACACTTGGAAAAAGAACTAGCAGAAGAAGAAATTCCAGTGAACATGGCTACAAAAGAACAAAAATCACTTAGGGATTACGCCATGCCAACTGTGACATACATAAGATAGTAAAACTAAGTGATTACGCCATGCCAACTGTGACATACATCCACCAGCAAAAATAGTAAAACTCAGGAACGATATTCTCACTTTTACTCAATATGATTCAGAGTCACTTTATGAGGCTTGGGAACAGTTTAAGGATTTGCTCCACAAATGTCCACAGCATGGGATCCAACGATGGTTACAGGTTTAGACATTTTGTGATGGTTTGCATGGACCTATTAAGGCTAGTATTGATGCAGTAACCGAAGGTGCTATTACGGGAAAAAATATTGATAAAGATTACCAATTGTAAGAGAAAATGGCCACCAATAACTACCAGTGGCCAATGACAAGGTCTAATCCCCCAAAAAACACCAGAAAATCTAGAATTAAACGCAGTTACAACCTTAGCAGCGCAGGTATCCGCATTGACCAGGAAGATTGACTCATGGGGTCCACAATCAGTATCACAGGTAGCAATGGTTTGTGAATTATGTGCCAGAGATCATGCTACAAAGAAATGTGCCATCAGCGCAGAGTCGATTTAGTTTGTGGGGAGTTATAATAGACCGCCACAGCCTTATCATGATAAGAATGCTTACAATTTGGGTTGGAGGAATCATCTGGGTTTTTCATAGAGTAATAATCAAGCCCAATCTCAAGCTCCTAGACCACAAAATCCACCTGGTTTTTCGAATCAGACTCCACAGCAGGCAAAGAGGAAACCAAACTTAGAAGAGGCATTAGCAAAATTTATTGTAGCAATTGACAAGAGGATGAATGAGCAAGATAAATTGTTAAGTCAGGTAGATATGAATGTAAAAAGCCAAGAAGTATCAATCAAGAACTTGGGGAATCAGATGGTTCAGATAGCTCATGCATTGAACACCCGACCACATGGAGTACTACCGAGTGATACCGAGATCAATCCATGGAGAAATGAACAATGCAAAGCAGTGACTCTAAGAAGTGGAAAAGAGCTGCAGGAGACATCGAGAGGTAATGAAAAGCCAGACATTATAATTATGGAAGAAGAGGAAATCACGGAGACAGAAAATGCAAAAGATATGGAGGTAGAGAATAAAGCAACTGAGACCAAATAAAGTAGCATAGTGCCTCCCATACCGTATCCGCAGAGATTTCAGAAGTCCAAATTAGACAAGCATTTGTCCAGATTCCTTGATGTTTTCAAAAAGTTGCATATCAACATACTATGACGAACGAGAATTTTGTAATTTATTTTAAATATTTATTGAATTAAATAAATATTTTTGATGGTTTATTTATTGAGTTAAATAAATATTTGATGGAATTGTGGTGGAATAATTTAATTATATGTGTTACATTGATTAAATTAATGTGGAGTAATTTTATAATTCAAAGTATGAATTTAATGGAGTTTATTTAATTAAATAATTTGTTTAATAATTATAATGTTATTCTAATTAATTTAATAATTAATTAGAGATTTAATGATTTGACATAATTAATAAATGAGAGTTTTAATTATGTGACAATGTGATTTAATGTGTAATATTATATTTTGTTTAATTAAATTTAAATGATACTAATTGATTAATTAAAGTGTGATAAATAAACTATATAATAAACAAGTTAATTAAAATAATGGAAAAAGGAGTAAAAGGGGACAATTCAAACAAAGCCTTAAGTTAGTTGGAGCAGTTAAAACCAATATGGAATTAACTAACAACCCATTAACTGTCAGTTATATTATATATATACATATATTTATATCATATATTAGGCTTCATTCTTCATTCATATTATACATATAAAAGAGCACTTAGAGAGTTAGAGTGAGTTGAGAAAGTTTGCAGATTGAAGAAGAGATTTGGAGAACTAAAAGAGAGTTTGCAGATTTAAACAGAGTTAGCAAGGGTAAATCCTCATCTTAAGTTTTTAAATTCATGTTCTTAAGTTTCTCCATTAACGTATATTTTAAAGTTCTCTGTAATTTAAATTCATGAATGATTGTTAGAAATATGATGATATATGTGTTAATAAATGTTTATAACATGTCCTATATCAATTATTCATGTTTAAGAGTAATCAAATTCATATAATCATGCTTTAATTAGAGATTCATAAGTTATAGAGTATTAAAGTATGAATATGACCTATATGTACAAAATTTTATGCTTTAATTCTTTATTAAACTATAAATTTATGATTGATTATGATTATGCATGTAAAATGGAAGAAAACATAATTTAAACGAACCGATTCGGTGTTATAATGAATCTGTAATGAAGGATTTCATAATTTTTGTCAAGACTATGAAAAATATCAAAAATATGAAAATTGGGTGTTCTAATTTGACTGATTATGTGATTTAAGTTGTTAAAAGCATGATAAGTATGTTGTTAAATATTTCTGTTAAGTTTATAGCTTATGGGTAACATTAAAATCGTTGTTTGAGCTTAATTTTGGCATTATTTGGCATTTTCTATGTATTCTTCGCGAATTGTCAGACTTTACTATGTCTCGGTGCCGCAGCGCCGGTTCTGTGAAGAAACCGGGCGCTGCAGCCCCAGGCCAGTAAAGGCTGACGTAGTTATGGCGCGGCAGCGCCGGTTCTATGAAGGAACCCAGCGCTGTAGCGCCAGGGCAAAGTCTTGGTTGACATAGGCATGGCGCGGCAGCGCCGGTTATGTGAAGGAACCCAACGCTACAGCGCCATGTCAAAGCCTTGGCTAGCGTGGCACGGCGCCACCGCGTCGGTTCTATGAAGGAACCCAGCGCTGCAGCGCTGTCCACCAGAATGAACCAGCAAATTTTATTTAAGTGTTCAAAGTTCAGAAATATATTTTAAAACTTAATGTAATGAACATGATAATGTGTTAAGTATATATGGGATGTTATTAACTTGTCAATGAAGTTTTACGTGATTAATTGATAATTTAAATATGTGGTTTAAACTCATTATTTATGAAGTCTAATAATGTGTTCAAGAACTGATGTTTGTGATTCGATAAATATAATCGGACTTAGAATTAATTGGTGTTGTTAATGTAATGATATGTAGGATTAATTGAGGAACGTGATTTATAATTATAGCTTGTGCACGAGGCAAATTTTCTTACCCTAACTCAATTATGATTACGCAAGTTTCTAAACTTAAACCTTTATTTGAGCAAGTTTTCTATCCTTGATTCATTATCATTATGAAAGTTCCTTAACTCTAAATTATTCATTGAGCAAGTCCTTAATTTATGTTTCTATATCAATCAAGTTCATATTCTTACTTATTCAAGTTATGATTCCGAATGAGATACTATGATTCTTTAAGTATTACTTCAGTTATACAATACCTATTCAATTGTATATCTTTGAGATTCATTGTTTGATTTAAACATAATTCTATTGATGAACCTTGTAAGACTAGCGAACTTTTATTGATTTGACTAGTCCATAGTTGATGAGCGTTCTAAATTCTAGAACCGTTATTGAGCTTATCCAAACCAAACTTTCTTTGGTGCTGTGACATCTTGGATTTTGAAGAATTTATAAATGAGAATTTAATAAATAAAATTTTTATTTTAAGATGTTCGAGTACGAGTATGTGTATATGTGATATATATTGTAAAATATGTGAATTGGTATGAATAGAATTTAAATGTTAATTTAATATTTATTGAAGTAGATAAATATTTTAATTGAATTATTTATTGAGATTATGTGATTAATATGGAGTAATGTAATTAAGTGTATTATATTAATTAAATAATTATTTAATATTTAATTAATATGTAATAATTTTATGTTATAGTTCTAATTTAATTGAGATAATTAAATTAGATGTAGTGATGTGGTAATTGTTACATGAAGTTATAATTAGCGAGTAATTATAATATGACAATTTTATATGATTAATTTGATGTTAAACTTTTAATTAATTAAATTAATATTAGGATTTAATTAATTAAAGGATAACATTAAGAATATGTGTTAAAGGATCTATTAAAAGAGTTTTTAAAACCGTTTTCCCAAACAAGGCCTTACTTTTGTTTTAAACCTGTTTTACCCAAACAAGGCCTTAACCATTAAAATATATTTTTAAAATAATATGGTTTTGCCAAACAAGCCTTAGGGCTTTTAAAATTCTAATTTTTGTAACTTATATATATTAAATTGGTAATTAGTATATGTAATTATATTGGGAGTTACATATTCTATAATTATATGTGTTATATGTATATTGTATATACACTAAGTTACGTTAGTTTTCTAAACCTAAGTCTAAACTAAGAACAAAGAAAAAGAAGAGAGTTAGAGAGAGTTATCAGAGAAGAAGAAAAGGAAGAAGAAGAAGAAGAAGAAGAAGAAGGGAAAGCTTTGTGAAGGCAAAGCAAGCCCCATCATCATCTCCATCTATCTCTTAATCCAAACTAGTAAGGTTATAATTTTAACCCTTATAATCAATTCTTATGTTTTGTATTCATTCTTTGTCAAATTAGGTTTTCATGGAAATGTATAATCATGAATTTTATATGTGTATATGGTATTCATATGTAATTGTATGCCATGAAAGGATTTTCAGAATTTAATTGATGTAAAAACAAGTTTTAAAAGTTATGTTCTTCTATATTTTTCTAGTTTAAAACTTATTGGTAGAAAATCTTTGTGAAAATTCTAGAGTTTGATATGTGTATGGGATGTGTACATATGTATTTATATATATATATATATATATATATATATATATATATATGTTTACATATGATTTTTATAGTTGTTTAAGTATTTTAATTCACAAAGATATGATGAACACTATGAAATCATGTTCATAGTACTCTTTTATGAAGTTATTTTGAAAATAGTTCTTAAATCATCAAAGCAATTGATGAAAATGTGAAGTTATGTGTAATATGTGATATAGCATGATTATATGTGAGTTATATGGTGATTTTAACAATTCAATTCATGAAATTTTGATAAACAAGAAGAATGGGGTTCATAGTGATTTTCTGTGAATTAATTTATGAAAAATGACTTTTGAAACTATCAAATTGATGTTTGATTTTGAGTTATTGTTAAAATTAATCATATATTATGTTAGTATGTTAAGAATAGAAGCTATTACAATTGGAATTACTAGAATTGGTTGAAAAACGAATTTATAATAGTAATTTTCGTCAAGAACGCTTAATATCGTAGTTTTCTTCGAAAAATATGAAATCTTGCTTTTGATTGTGTGTTGTAAGGATTTTATATGTTATAGTCATGTTAAAGAGTTTAAAATATTGTTGTTAGCAAGTTTTATGTTGATCATATTGGGAAAAATCGAATTCGGTGTGAAAGAATAAGCCAAATTGGCTTATTTCTTCGCCAGTTCGCGAACTGAGATGTGCACCAGGGGGTGACCCGCCCCAGCGGGTGTTTTAGGCTTGGGAGACCCATCCCAGCGGGTACCCTTGCTGTCCGTAGTGATTTAATTGTTGTAATGCAAAATTATTTTGACCTCCGTTAGTAAAATGGCCATAACTTTTTCATACGAACTCCGATTGAGAAGATTCAAGATGATCCAGAACGACCACGAGTAGACCTACAACTTTTGTTCTTTAATATTTCTGATTTGAGGTCGTTAGCAGAGGTCAAAATGGTTATTTTTGTGACTGATGCGTATTCGGAGGCAATCGGAGGGCGTCGGACATGCACATACGCAAGTATAGTGCTGTCGACTATAATAGATGTTGTTCTAAATTATAAAACATAAATATTAGTAAATATAATGATGATTAACATTAATAAATGATGTATTAGATCAGTTATATAAGCACACTAAGCATACACAAGAGAGACGAATCGGGCGTGTGACGAATGAACGTCGAAACGCCGTGACAAGTGTTAACGAACATAAAAAGTGTTTTAAGCCAAATGAAATGAACATGAATAAGATATGAAATGGGGTTAATATAAAACTAATAAGTAGTCCTAGCAAGACTTAAACACTTGAATGAATTTCGAATAGTACTATCGATAGTTAACACAATCTAGTTGAACATTGTGTATTGATAGTAGGAAGAGTTATGAGATGTAGAGTAGAGTTTATATTACAACTACTATGTGTTGCTATGTGACTAATAGTTGATGTCCATGATTATATAATTGTGTAGGGCACGTGAAGTGCAGATAGCTATAAGCTGTTAATCTGTTATTAGTAAACAATGATCAAGGCAAGTCTTTCGGTTCCTATTTTCTATGTGGACTTGATGAACTATTTTAAATTACATGATATGTTATATGTGTTGTAAGCGAGCATGATAAGTTATACATGTTGTAATCATGAAATGTTAAAGTCAATTTATGACTACATTGTTTTGGTTAAATAATGATGATTGAGTAAGGAACTCAATCTTTATATTTGCTATGTGAATTAAAGCATGTATGCCATGTTACTTTAATTATTATGATATGTATGTTGAGCATATTATTATGTGTTATGTGATGCCTGAACACTGTTAGAACTTGCTGAGCTGTCGAGCTCACTCTTGCAAATAATAATTTTTGTAGGTCAAGATTTCAAGGTAAGGATACGTGCTAAGTAAATTATAGAGATCCATACTCACGAAGATTACTTATATTTTATGAGAAATGTATTTAATATTTTGAATGTAACATGTTGTTGAATTATAAGTGGAGTTATCTAATGTATATGGATATTGCTTAGTGATGTAAGACTTTGTATAGTAACTTAGAGGAAGCGATTCATGTAATAGAATTGAATCAAATATTTGTAATGTAAAGGTTGCGATTCAGGGCAATAAAGAAAGAAGTTTATAAAAGTTTTAAATATTCCGCATTTTTAGTGATTTTAATATCGAATAATGATGTAAAGATAGATTAAAGATGTATTGTTAACGATCGAGGATGAGGATTATATTGTATGAATTTTGGGGTCGTTACAGTTGATATCAAAGCTGTAGGTTATACACCTTAGGTAAGAGTACCTTAGGCTATGACCTTAGATTATAAGAAGTTAAGTTTAAGTTACGTATAACGAAAAGGTGATTCTTTTCACATACGTAGATGTATAGGATGAGTTAAGTCCTAGAAATATTATAAGAAGAAGATTAGAATGACGAGAAATAAAACTCGAATAAAATATTGATATATATAAATGGAATTAGAAATTCTTAAAGGAAAAGTTGTTTAATAAACAAGAAGAATTCAAAGAAGAATCTTGAAGAGATGTAGAGATAAAAACCAGGAGTTGCCTAACTCCAATAATCTAGATGACGAATAATGATGAATAGACAGAGTCTATGAGACTTAAAAGCATAATGAAATCATGATATGACATGATGATAGGTGAAGATGAGAAGTTTTAAAACAAAACGATAATGAGATAAGAAAGAATCATAAGGGAGATGATTATAGAATAAGATCACGACGTGATCTTTTAAAGTTGTAAAAGACAGATGGTCTGTAATGATTGAATGGTTATAGTTTGGGACTATAACGAGAATGTACTATGATATAGTACGAGATTAACTCACGAGGAGTTATAAATGATGAGATACAAAAGTCTGTATCGAGTATAGAGCGAGAAGTTATAAGTAAGATAGAGTTAGGTGGGATTTCAACTGAGGACTCATGTGGTGGCTGAGTTGTACAAATCTTTGTATGGGCAGGGTTTTGTGCTTACACTTGGCTTATCATATTGATAATCGTTGGAAGGTTGGTGTCACGCTATCGATATATATATGACGAGAAGGTGATTCTTTTCTTATATTATATTTGATAGTTAGAGTCAATAGAGGATAGATTAGATGATATAAAGATTACATTAGATGGTCTAAAGATTAGGCGAGTTCTTAAAACTCATACTTATGCTGAGTTCGTGACTCATAATCAGTATATATATTTTTGAACCCCTAAGCATATGGACAGTCTCTGATCAGTTCATTGACTACGTATTGCTAGGATAAGTTCTTAAACTCATATAATTGTGGCAAGTTCCTGAACTTCCAAAGTGTGGTAAGTTCGATGAACTATACTGGGTATAGAAAGGTGATGGTATAGAAAGCATTGATGTTGTTTAAAATTGATAGAATGATTAAGTAATGGTAGAATAAAGAGTTATATTGATGGAGAATGTTTTTATATTCTAAATCTCCTAGTTTTGCTAGATTTTGAAATTTATTAACTTCGTGCTGATATTGCACTTCTGTTTTCTTAAAAAACATTGGATCGAACGATGGAACCAATGAGTTTTTAAAATATGTGCTATTATTCACATGTCTATACTAATTGCTTCAACTAGACAAAAATGATTTTAAATCTTCAAAATGTATTTTATATGCATCATTTAATATGGTGTAGAAACAATAGTCGAGGAAGTTATCAATGCAGTTAAACCTAGTGTTGGATGTGATCGTATGATCGTCAGCCCACTATGGTATGATGTAGTATGACGACGTCATGTAATGACGAAATCCTCAACGTACTATTACTACAGGTACGGTATCAGGATATTATGAATAGATTGATTTATTTATTTTTGGTTTCCGTAAACGAAAAAAAAAATATTTTTTTAAGTTGGTTAAAGATATATATATATTTCGATTGATGTCCGAATTGTTGCTAGAAGTCTATGCTACTTGATTCAGCTAGACAAATATTGAAAGATGTTTATGAAATTTGAGCGTTCTTGGTCAAACTATGCCAAACCAAATTTTTTTTGTGCAGGATTCAGATGTTAAGAAGCTGAGGTGAACAACCCTATAAAAGGGGACATGTTATCGGAGACAATAGTTTCGAGTGTAACGCATGTAGTCGTTACGATGTACTATGTTTGGGCCCGACGTAGGGGTACGATAGGCTGGCACCTAGAGTACCAATGCGGTTTATAGTGTGAAGTACCGGAGGTGAAGCACTATTAAACCTAGAAAGAGGTTCAAGGTCTTGCGACCACTCAGCATGATTTGGAATCTTTTAAATTTCTAAGTTATTTATATCGTTTCCCAATTATTGAGCAATTATGGAAGATTCTTATTATTCTGAAGGAGGATGTGGGAAGAAGGATATTCCTTAGAAAGAATTAGTTGTAGAACGCTTTAATCCAGTGAATAGAGATTAACGTAAAATCTATTTTGATAGTTTGAATAAATGAAGATTAATAAAAATTTCGAGGACGAAATTCTTAGAAGAATGGGTGAATGTGATAACCCGAACAATTATAGAGGGTGAATTATGTAGTACATTAATTCGACGAGTAGAGTATTCGATAATGATCCTTAGAAAGGAACGAACGAGTTAAGGAATATATAATATTCGATATATGATTGTGTTTAATTGAAGGTTATGTAATAAAATCTAATAGTTGTTGAAGAAATGGATGAAGTATATATATATATATATATATATATATATATATATATGTAAAACTTTTTGCTAAGTTAACGTCTTAAAGTTATACAACGATAATTATGAAGGAATTTTGTGAAAACCGAGTAAGGGAGGTTTCGTTGATTCCGAGGACGGAATCCTTATAAGGAGAGAAGGATGTGACATCCCGGATTTTGAAGAATTTATAAATGAGAATTTAATAAATAAATTTTTATTTTAAGATGTTCGAGTACGAGTATGTGTATATGTGATATATATTGTGAAATATGTGAATTGGTGTGAAGAGAATTTAAATATTAATTTAATATTTATTGAAGTAAATAAATATTTTAATTGAATTATTTATTGAGATTATGTGATTAATATGGAGTAATGTAATTAAGTGTATTATATTAATTAAATGATTATTTAATATTTAATTAATATGTAATGATTTTATGTTATAGTTCTAATTTAATTGAGATAATTAAATTAGATGTAGTGATGTGGTAATTGTTACATTAATGTGATTAATTGATGTTAAACTTTTAATTAATTAAATTAATGTTAAGATTTCATTAATTAAAGGAGAACATTAAGAATATGTGTTAAAGGATCTATTAAAAGAGTTTTTAAAACCATTTTTCCAAACAAGGCCTTACTTTTGTTTTAAACCTGTTTTACCCAAACAAGGCCTTAACTATTAAAACCTGTTTTTAAAATAATATGTTCTTGCCAAACAAGCCTTGGCTTTTAAAATTCTAATTTTTGTAACTTATATATATTAAATTGGTAATTAGTCTATGTAATTATATTGGGAGTTACATATTCTATAATTATATGTGTTATATGTATATTGTATAGACACTAAGTTACGTTAGTTTTCTAAACTTAAGTCTAAACTAAGAACAAAGAAGAAGAAGAAGAGAGTTAGAGAGAGTTATCAGAGAAGAAGAAGAGGAAGAAGAAGAAGAAGGGAAAGCTTTGTGAAGGATAAGCAAGCCCCATCATCATCTCCATCTATCTCTTAATCCAAACTAGTAAGGTTATAATTTTAACCATTATAATCAATTCTTATGTTTTGTATTCATTCTTTGTCAAATTAGGTTTTCATGAAATTATATAATCATGAATTTTATATGTGTATATGGTATTCATATG